>JADGIL010001778.1:0-21712 GCA_020352625.1 Cactoblastis cactorum
TTTGGTCTACATAGCATGTCGAGGAGTCTTCATTTAGGCATAAAAACACCTGTAGTTGAAGGTTCCGCTCTTCCCCTATTATAGTTATATATATTTATATGTAGTTCATTTGTATGAAATAATATGTATTATCAAGACTTTATCCCCTATAGGGTCTACAAAAGTTATAACAAAAAAAAAAATTAATTTATCCATAAAGTCCACACATTTTACAACGTATAATTGTAATTTATATAGCTAATTGGTTACAGGTAAAAGCCAAAATCGTAAGACACGGTTGTCACGTTTAGCTAAATGGTAGCATTCATTTAACATTGAATTGAGAGTATGGTTGTAAATCTTTAAAATAATCGTTAAAGTAATTACCAATTATAATCATAGCATTTATATTTTCTTGCATGGCTCATAAAAATTAATTTCAATATGTTTGTGTGCTGAGATTGGCTAGAGACAATAGGTAATTATCTGTTAATGACTGAAGAGAATGACTACAGGTCCTCATGTCAATAGTTCATAAAGATAAGACTAAGACGTTACTTTTTTATTTAATCGGTCTCTGTTTTGTGTTGCGAGACGATGATTTCATGACGGTACATTCGACATGTGTGGTAGATTTAATGGTACCTACATTTCAAATCTTCGTTACAAAACAATTTACTTATAAATCATAGACTTTTTTTAAACAAACGTTTCATTGCTAAAATGTATATATGAATTATAGCAAGTCGCCGAGATCTTGACATATTTTATACTAGCTAATGCCCGCGACTTCGTCCGCGTAGATTATTGCTCGGTTACAATAAATAATTTATTATTTAATAAATAATTTATCCCTCGGGAACCGTAAATTTTTTCGGGATCGGAATATGTCCATCGCTGTGCCAAATTTCATCCAGATCCGTTCGGTAGTCTTTGTGTGATGTGCGTACAAACATACAGACAGACAGACAAAAATTCTAAAAACAATAGTTTTGGCTTCTATAAGCCCCATAAAGAGCCCCTATATATATTTTTCTTAAATATCTCCCATGTACAGACATAGATCAGTTACAATTTTATTATATGTATAGATATACACTAGCCTACCCGTGCCCACTTCGTTAGGCGTTTCAAAAAAAACTTCTGATTTTGAAACAAAAAATTTCGTGTTTCATTGGTTCAGCATTTCCGAAAATTAGCGCTTACAAATAATCATAGTAATAAACAAACTTTACATCTTTATAATATTAGTATAGGTATATACCTGTAGGCAAACAAGCTTAATGCCCCACCTTGTTAAATAAGGCGTACATGCTATTTGCAGATATAATGACATTCCAATAGTGCACGATCCCGCCATCTACCGGCGACTGCGTGAAAGCGGCATCGACCATCCGCTGTCCTTGCACGTAGCTCACCTTTTTATACGCGACTCCGTATCGCTATTCTCTGAAAAGGTGAATCAGGATGATAAGAACGACTCTGATCACTTTGAGGTAAGTATGTGTTATGTATATTTTTAACCTATTAAATCTCACCGATTCCAATAACTTACTTAAGTTACTAAAAGAGCACAATTTTTTTCAAAGCATAAACTTTTTATAGAAACGTTTCCATACAATATGTGTATCATTCCTATTGTTTTTAAATGTTCTGTTGCAACAAGACAATTTAATTTAAAAAAGAGGCCCTAGTTTATTTTTATATTATGTACTTTTACCGCCAACTGTACTGTACATACTTTAAGGTGAAGGCCATACATTAATGATTTATACTACTAATTAAATAGTACTAAATCACAAATGAATGATGATGAAGTCTACACTAGCAATAATGCATTCACATTATTTCTAGTGTAGGCTATATGTTACTGTAGACTTCCACGTTTCTTTGATTTTATAAAAATCTGTTCTAAAATTAAATACTGAAATCGTAACAAAAAAAAACAATAACAGAAGAGATACAATTACACATGGACGTTAAAAGAAAGAAGGACGCCGCGCGCCTAAGACAAAGTGTTAAGACTATTTTGATATGTTCGTGTGTGCTTTAAAGTGACACGATAAAAATATTTTACACCATATTTTTTGGAAAAAGGCATGACGTGATGATTGAAAATAAGTTTACATATAGCCAATCGACTTGACCGAAATAATAATTACTTATATTTCTGCATAATTTTAGAAAAACAAAACAAAAAGTTTAATGTCTGTTCTTAAATCTTTTAGCATTTTACAGAAACTTTCAATGTTGGAAAGGTTCATTATATTTCGGTGACATGGGCTTAGTGTGTACCAAACAGTAAATTTTAAGTAAAAGTTACGTTTATTAATTTACATACAAAGTCCCGAACTAACGTTACCCCCAAAATTTTCGTGGTCCGATTTTTTTGTGTCTGACGGTACGCGTACACCAAATCCGATTCATCGGCCGATTTTGGGTCGGAGCTGTTCGGACGATTGCCTCGGACGCTCGTCTGCATACACTGCAGTCGATAACGGACGTTGTCGGTCAAACAGCCGTAGTCCAGCCGTATAGCATAAACAGACAGACAGCGGAAAGCTACTTTGTTTTATAATATGTAATGATGCACATATAAATGAACATAATAACATGAAGAAAAAAGATCAGTCTCCAACATCTCCACTTGACCGGGGACCTCCTGGTAGCGGTACGTTAATTATTACACAACGGAGGTCGTTAAGAAATTAAAATTGAAATTAGCCTGAAATATTCTAAAAGCGTGTCTATTTCTTAGGGAATAAAGACGTGGTATGTGTATCAATGAAATACCATGTTTTCACAGAACATTCAGTCGACGAACTGGCAGACGATGCGCTTCAAGCCGCCGCCGCCGAACTCACCGATCGGCTGGCGCGTGGAGTTCCGCCCATGCGAGACCCAACTCACGGACTTCGAGAACGCTGCCTACGTTTGCTTCGTGGTGCTGCTCACCAGGGTGATTCTGTCCTATCAGCTCAACTTTGTGATGCCCATCAGCAAGGTGAGAGGTTGTCTATCGTACTTACAGCCTTCGAGGACGCTGCCTACGTTTATTTCGTGGTGCTGTTCACCTCATTCGTCACTCATTCAAACAATTTATTTTCATTTTAAGACTTTTTTTGCGAAGGTGTATATAATGACGCATATATAAAATATGTATATAAAAAGGAAAATACTTAAAACAAATATCTCAAAAACTACAAGTGCTAAAGGTCTTAAATTTTGCATTAGTTTCTTTTTAGGGCGTAGGTGCTTGCTAAGACAGGATTATGTTAAATTCTCACGGGATCGAAAATTATAACACGCGAGCATAGCCGCAGGAAAAACTAGTAAAAATCAAAGAAAATGTAAATATAAAAAGCTAAATATGTCAGGCATTAAGAGCCAAGTTCACCAATTTTCTAAACGGCTGATTAGTACTTAAACAACAATATTTATTCGTATTCACCACATGTTAACCAATATGATCCTATGGTCGCCCGTTTAGACAAGCGTTGATATTTGATCGTCCGGTGAACTCGGGCCTAAGTGGCAAAATTGGATTCAATGTAATATGGTTGCGGTGGCGGCAGGTGGACGAAAACATGCAGCGGGCGCAGCGGCGCGGCGCCGTGCGCGCGGCGCGCTTCTGGTGGCGCCGCGACGTGGGCGCGCCGCGCGGCCTGGCGCCGCAGCCGCACGACTCCGACCACTACCTCGAGATGACCGTCGACGAGATCGTCAACGGCAAGGTACAGCCTTCGTGGATACCTTAACCCTTTGACAGACAGATTTGCAGACACAATACAAAAAAACAATCGAATGTATCAATAAAGATACACATGGTGAAAGTATTTTTATTTCTGTGAAGCCATGCACTCGCAGAATGACATAATGAATGACGAATGAAATAATTTTGATTTAATTTCAAAATGTCTACTCTTTGACATGTTGTATCGTTAACATGCAGAGTCCCATTAAGAAAATTTGTGAGTAATTCCCGAGGAATTTTTCACTATCTTAACGAAATAAGATTCACATCGCTCCAGATAATTATATTCGGTTTAGAGTAATAAACACATGATATAATAAAATCTAATGTAGTGTATAACATCAGGAGGGCGTGTTCCCGGGGCTGGTGCCGCTGATAGAGTCGTACCTGTCGGGCATGGACGTGGACGCGGATACGCACTGCTCCGTGCAGCAGTACCTCAAGCTGATCCAGCGCCGCGCCGCCAACGAAATCTGCACAATGGCCACATGGATGCGCGACTTTGTCACCTCTCATCCGCAGTACAAGTCAGTAGCACATCCATCCTATCTATACTAATATTATAAAGTGAAAAAGTTTGTCCGTTTTTCACTTTAAAACGGATGAGTTTGATTTTTTTCGCGGAGATAGCAGAAGAGCTGGTAGAGTGACACAGGCTACATTTTGTCTCTTTCTATCCCAATTTGACGAGAGCGAAGCCGCGGGAAAAAGATAGTATAAATGTGAGAGTGTATTTGTTTGTTTGTCCGTCTTTTCGTTACGTCAAAACGAAGCAAAGGATTAGTGTAATGGAGTTATAGTTTAAGGGCTGGAGAGTGACAAAGAATAATTTTTGTCTCTTTCTATTGCCCCACCCCTCTAAAATTGACACGAGCGAAGCTGCGGTAAAAGCTAATATATAATTAAAATAATATATTTATTTATTTAGGAAAACCAACATTTTTTGTTTACAAAATAGTAAGATATAGATCAATAAGCCATTTATTATATACAAGACACACTAGTAAAATCGGTTCGGAAGTAAGAACCGTAAAAGTGTAAGAAAGTGTATCTGTAAAAATATACTAATATTTCCTCTACTATTTATGTATCGATTAATAATTATCTATATACAGACAAGACTCTGTGGTGACGGAGCAGATCAACTACGACCTGCTGAAGACTGCGCACGGCATCCAGACAGGCGCCGTGCCCGCACCCTCGCTGCTTGGCAGCAGCACGCTCTCCAAGACCAACGAGGACATCCCGAAGGCTTTCACCAAAATGATGAGCAAGGACTGCTCTTAACCGCTTCTGGAGCCTGCTGCTATAGCGAGAGTGCTTATAGTGAGAATTTATGCGTATTCGATCACGTTAACCCTAACTCGGAGCAATAAGACAGGTTACATATTTTATCGAACTTGTTTATTATCGAAAAGAAACAATGCCATCTGGTGGTTACCGAGTGAAATAGTTTCGATTACATACAAATCTGAGAGGACTTTTATGCAAGCAAATGTATATAAAATTCGACTAATCAGACGCCTTATATAAATTGTTTTGAATAAAAGACGTTATGCGAAAACTGTCACAGGTTGTTACATGTTTAATATGTATGTTACTTGTTAAGGTAGAGCATAGGGTGATGATGGTGCATTTACACATTACTCTTGGCATTATTTATATTACACTATACATTACAGGGTACTTATTACATTCATCAGGCGTAATTGTGGTTTTGATTGTGCAGTTTTGAATACCCACGCGAAATCATTTTCTAAAAAATAAATTAATAATAAAAAAAAAAGTTTCGTAAATATTTTAAAACACCTATTCATCGTGCGTATTGAATCGAGGTTGCTTCGTCATTGAAATTAATAATAATAAGCCTGCAGGGCAGTTTGTGGCGAGCTGTTGGGGAGTGGCGACCCCATGGACATGATTGCTCCTGATTGCTCCCTGACCCTCTTCCTCGCCTCCGACCTTCCTTCACCAAGGTCGGAGTGGAACCCTTCAAGCATGCCTTCACCGGCATGCTTGAAGGGTGAAAGTGCAAAATGTCATAACGCCAGGGGCGTCCGACTGGAACACCAGGACTTCGCCCCCCGCAAACTCACCTCTCTACACCCTTAGCCACCCACACCAATGTTGCCTCTCTGTCGCCAATCACGTTGACTGATTTTGGGGGCCCATTAGTTAGTGGAGAGTCATCACCTGCCTCGATTGGTCATTGTTGCAATGATAATAGCAGGTGTCCGTTCCTTTATAATAGCCCATTCCCAGTCTACCGAAATATTATTCTATAGCCAGTTTTCTTGTTCATTATTTTCAATAGTTCCCTCTCCTGCCGAGACCTGCTCATGGGTACATCTCATTGATGTATCCGGGAGCGTGTTTTGACGGGAGAATTCCATTACATCAAAACTCTCCAAAAGGCCTCTACGTGTTGGACCTGTCTCCACGCAAGCCTCTCAAAAGTCTGGGTCACCATGCCCGTGATTATGTTAAGGAGAAACATAATAATAATAAAACGGGGAAACCCGCTCACGGGGCTAAGCCCCGCTATGGTGAAACCGGAGCCTACTACTCCAGTAGTGTTGCCCCCTTTGCTGCATCTTGCATTATCCAGCCTTTTTTGGGGGCCCATTGACAGAGTTAGCAAGTCACTGCCTGCCAATTTAATCCATGTTCATCATCTTCATCACAATATATAGACCCATTTATCGTAATGTCCATTTTATCATTCAATAGTCCTGCATTTTCTGGAAATTGGCTGTAAGTACATTTTTATGGTGTGTTTGTGGCCATCTTCTGGATTATGCCCCATTCCACTCCGACTCACAAGAATGTATTCCCCTGCTAGCCTGTAATTATCTACAATATTTGTTAAAATTATGATTAGCTAAAGTATTAGCTAAAACGAGTAATCTTTTTTTTTTACCGGACAAATATGTGGGACTCGAACCCACCAAAACCACACAGTGTCAATCGCCTACTGCTTTTGCCGGGACCGTATGCTTTTCGTCCACAACCCCGGCGCAAAAAAAAACCATAACCTAACTATGGTGCAATACTTAGCGATATCGAGCGCGTTACCTAAATTATTCGAATAAAATATTTTGCAAATAATCGCATGTAATGTATAGGGTCGTTGGTTGAATTATTTTTGAAAAAGTGCTGGTGTTATTGTACCTTGCCTATATTTTATTTCTACATTTGATTTATTTAGTTTATAATGAAATGAATAGCAATATTAATAGATATATCTTAGTTTTAAACACGATACTTACCAGTGTCCCAATTGTGTTACTCTCATAACTATATTATCTTGTAGCTGAGTACTTGCACACACCACTACATACATAATTATGTAGCATTTATAAAACAGTATTATACTTCTCATCAAATACTTGAATATCCTTTAAGTGGTTGTTTAAGTATAGTATTGTTTAAACAACCGATAGTGATTATTGCATTTTATATAGGTATATAGTAAATTGGTTGGAAAAACATTGATTGAAAGTCTCAATGAAGTAAACACAGTAACAGCTAATCGGTTTATTTTTTCTTTCGTATAATACAAATTTGCTAAATACATTTCTGAAAAAGATATTGTAAACATACTTTGTTGTTTCTGTGATACTTAGAATGTGAGTGACCACGTTAGAGACTGAGTTTATCTTGAAAGATCTTATGATTACTAGCAGCTGTGACCAAATTTTACCAGCCTATTGAAACTTATATATTTTACCGTTCTATTATATAAACAAATACCGTTAACTCAATGTATATTAGCTCTTACTAATGTTATTCAAGTAGGTAATGGCAAGCATTTGATATACATTGTTACTGCGTAAACGGCGCTATTAAGTTTTAGCTCATCTGGTAACCACCGCAATTAAAAATTATATTATCAATAAAAACATAACAAATCATTACTAATATTAAATAAGTACTTATATATCCTCGCTGCCGATGAGAATACTTTAATGACGTACTTAGTTCTCGCGGGCGAATGTAATGTGATGGACTTGCCTAATAAGTAGATATATTTATATATAGATGGATTTGTAGTGCGATCAAATTTTTTTATAAATAATAAAATTTATAAAACTTATCAGTTGTTTTTTAAAAACTCACTCTTAATAGTTTTGCAGATATATCAATGAGCACAAATTTACATATTTTCACTTAATTTTATATACGAATTTGTGATATAAAGTGTACCGAATTGTTTAAATCCTTATGTAAGTTGTTGTATACGTATATTTTGTTCTATGTTAGAAATTTTTCAATGGAATTTCTAAAGTGATATGCAATGCATTGAATAAAGATATTTTAATTGTTTACTTGTTTTCTTTTCTTTATATTTACGTACGAGTTACTCTGCTCTTCTTAGCTTTGCTGGCTCTTAGAAACGATAAAAACAAGGTGTTTTCTGACGAGCTAGGATTATACAAGAACAAAACAAAAAATACAGCACATTTATTTTCAAAATAGTCACATATATTCGATCAACAATAGAGAACGTCATATACGTAAAATATGATGTCCATTTATTTTTTCAAGTTCATATGATTCGAAAAAATCCCGCCTATTTGTTGTTTTTTAATAATCGAAAGAATAAAAATATTATAATATTTCGGGCAACTAATGTTAATATGTCCTTGTTATATGGTGATCCGATTAAGTAAAAGATATCATTATATCTTTTACTTAATCGGATTTATTCATATTTATTTCATTTACTATATTCGTAGGTACACGGTTGATATTAGAACTTATCGACCAGCTGTAGGATGTGTTGCTGTTCCTGTTGCCGCCACTCCTCGCTGCCCGCGTCGCCGAGGTTACCCGCGTATTCTGCGTTGTGTAACATATTTAAAACTTATAGACATGCATTTAAATAACTATATTAAAATCTAAACGTAAAGCTACTTTTTTTGTAAAATGTACTACAAATATATAAAAGAGCTAGAGAAAGCTAAAAGGCTTTGGCTGGTGATATCTGACAGATTGGCGAAAATATCAATCATATAGAAGACCACAGTCTCACCCAAACTCATTTCTTTTTTCTAAATCTTTACTAAACAGGTCTTTATTATAAAAAATAAAGTAAAATCAACATTGTTTAGTACTTTTAGATGTAAATTTCTTCATACAAGAGAATTATAAAAATTCGAGAAGATATTTTGTTTCGCATAAAAACATGTTTTCCATTACCACTCATAAAGCAAACATGCACACTATTGTCTAAAACTATAAACTTATCCGTTCACATTTTGGCACAATATTAAAATGGCGTCGCTACCAATAAACCAGAGGTTGATATATAACTAAACTAAAAAAATGTTTTATTCTATTACCTACGTTATCCCTGTTTGCCAATAATCACACTGACTATTTAATATATTGTTTATCTTGTTATTCCTATATTTGTATCTAGTACTTTTTCAACCAATACACAACCTCAATTGTAATTTTTTTTCCAAAAAATATTTATTATATCACTCACACTATGCAAATAACCTATCCCCAAAATTGGGCTGTGAAACAGTCAGCTAGTTGCCGTCACCGCTTCAACGATATCCATACTAATATTATAAATGGGAAATTGTGTTTGTTTGTTGTCCATCTCCTACGTCAAGACGGAACCACGGATTAGTGTGATTTCTATATTTTAATAGTGCCATAGGCTACTTTTCGTCCGTTTCTATTGAAATTGAGCGAAAAATATATATGTAAATGTCGATAGACGAGTGGAGCCCACCTCTCATGACGTGCCGGATGATCTTGAGCGAGCCGCCGCGCAGCGCCAGCACGCGCTGCACGCGCTGCTTGACGGACGACGCGCCCGCCGTGCACACCTGCCCGCGCCATACATATATTATGAGTGCGATAGTCTGTCTGTCTGTTCGCTTTCACAGCTAAACCACTGGATCAATTTAAATTAAATTTTTAGTTTTGAACTATATTGGTATTCATATAGTTAAAAACTCGCGTTCAAATATGTACTTTTTTCAAAAATCGACCCCCAATATAACTACTAAATACCCCCCAATATACAATATAAATTGGTGGTAAGTTTGTATGTAAACTATGTCTCTTCCGCTTTAATTGCTAAACCTATTCTACGCTGACGAAGTCGCGGGTACACAGCTAGTAAACAATAAATGAAAACATATATAGGGACAAATCAAATTACACAAATTGAGTTAACCCCAAAGTTCCAGTCTTGTATTATGGGATACTAACTCAACAATATTTTTAATAAATGCATAATTATGTAGATAAAAAAGACCCAGGTCAATCAGACAGAAGAAGACCATTTTCCATTATGACCTAACAGGGATTCGAACCTCTGAGGTGAAAGGCAAGGACTTAACCACTGCGCTAACGAGGCCGTCAAACAAAGATTTTTACCACTGGTAATATTTTCTTACCTCTAAAATTATTCTATCAATTAACTGCAACGTGAAAAGACCCCCAGACAACCGTTTCAAATATTGCGCATCGTCGTCCAATTCTTCACCCTCTGCCTGCGAAACAAACAAATTATTTAAAAAAGAAAGTTATTTTTATTATAGTTTTGAGAAAGTTATTTTTCTAGAACTACGGCACCAAAGTTTATTCTCGCCTTAAAAACAATATAAAATTGCTTTTATAAAATTATTTTTTTAGATTAGATTCGACTTGCCAGTTTACATTACATCAGTCATTTTATAAAGTTATTCAACATTTTTTTTAATCCTGATAAAAACTGGCAAGTCAAATCTAATCTACTTTAGAATCTCATATTTTAAATAACAGCAATTGACAACATTTCATTTTTCAGAACCCCAAAAAAAAATCAATTTCTCGGTTATTGTTCCCTATATACATAAAACTGAAAAATACATTGTGACGTCACGATTACGGTTCACACTTGTCTTATGTCTTTAGGCTAGTAAGGACTAGATCCAGAGCCGTAAAAGAATATTAAAGAAAAAACATTACAGTGTTTAATTTATTTCCAAAACCAGGCACTATTTCTTTTCTGCTGCTGCGTGTCTAGATATATATACAATCCATTATATGTGTACCTATATACATATGTATATATAAAATTTTAAGTGACCTCACCTCCATTTCTTTCTCTGTGCGATCCACTTTGTCCATGTACTTAAAGTGCAGCTCCAGAAGTCGATCCACCTTCTCTAGATCGTTCTCTGTGAACTTGGCCAACAGCCGCTGTCGCTGGCTGCCCTGGCAGTTGCGCAACATCGACGCTATTATCGACACTACGTGCTCTGTAAAGTTTAAATTGTGTAACAGACTTTATCTAAATTTAAAAATATTAACAAATATCAATAGATTTATGTAAATTAATTTGTAGACACAGGTACTTAGAATTCGATTTTAAATATGATTATAACTTTAATCTATACAGTTCAATGTTTTATGTATATAATGTGATGAATATTATTGTATGTAAATTCGTAGTTTATTGTTTGGTGCCACCGTTTCTGATAAAATTAGAATAAATGATTTGAATAGGCTAATGTTCTAGTCAACTGCATGTTTAACAAAAAAATAAATAACACTGTATAAACATTTGCTTAAATATCTCACGACATTTCTTTTCAAACATATTCTTTTCGACTTTTTTAAGTGTCAATTTCAATATTGACCAAATTATCTTTTGAATCCCTACCTTCATGCTGATCGACGGTGAGCAGTCTCTTGCGTTTGGGGGTCTTCATGAAGAGCGGGAAGACGGTGCGCAGGCCCAGGATGTCCACAAATTTGTTGCAGTTGTCGCGACCGTCGGGGCCCGCCAGCGCGTGGTCCAGAACCTTCAGTGAACCATTGCGCGACATCTTCTTCTCTCTGCAATGTTTTGTTCTTATTATTCGACTAATGTTATTTTATGGGTACACTATAAAAGAAAAGATCCTTATCAGTACGGTCCAGTTGGAATTAGGGATAAAAATATAAATAATCTAAGTGAAAAATTTATCAAATGCGCGCGATAGAATAAAAACTCTCAGTTGTCATTTACTAAGCCCGCATCAACATCTCTCGAATTTTTATAAAATGCCGACGTGTTCAGTGGTTGTTTGCAAAAAAACAGTAAAACGCAGTAAAAGTAAACTACAAAAAAGAAGGAATTCTATTTCACTTGTAAGTATTGCAATATTTTCCTCTTAATGTGTAGGGAGAGTACCTTAAGGCAGCATTTAAAGTCCAAAGCTAAGACAATGATTTTACAGCTAAAAGTTTTAGCTGTCAAATTTACACACCTATCAGTATTTAACTTTCTGGCTAACATTTGTGTCATTTCCTGCATACTGGCAGATGGCGTCATTTTAGATTCTAATAATACTAATAATTTTTTACAAGATGACGAATTTATGTATGTTATGTATTTTAATAATAAATATATTATTTATTTAATTTTTGACGAACCATATATTTCCCAATTCAATAACAATACTGATATGGAATAAAACCTCCTTTTAACTATAAATAATTTATCTACCATATTTTACCAACGTCACTAGTATACGTGTAAACTTCAGTGATTAGGTATAACAGTGTGTGTGAAAATTTGCCGACATCGGTTCCCGTACAAAACTCGCAAGATGGCATATCTCCTTATATTTTTGTGATCTGTGAACAGAGCCATACTAGACCTGAGCATGAGGTTCATGAGCTGCAGCCCCTCACCACGTAGGAAACGGTCGCGGTTGGTGGGCTCCATGAGCGCGCAGCAGAGCGCGTCGAACATATTTTCCATCGCCTCCTGCTCCTCCGCACCGCTCGGGTCGTGGCGTTTGTAGAACTGTCAAACAATTATCTTGAAACTTGTATTATGGGATACGAACTCAATGACACTAGGTATACTTTATAATCAATTATAGATAATCTCCTAGATCCAGGCCAATTAGAAAAATATCCTTTTCAATCCTGACCAGAAATCACCAGATATTTCTTGAGTAGCAGTCAGGCATTATAACCATTACACTGCAGGTACATATGTCAAAACATCTATGCATACATTATAAAAGAAACATTGGAATGATTGTAATTAGTTCAACTCAAAAACTACTGAATTGATTCTAATAATTCTTACACCATCAGATGAAATCGATAGCTTACATTATATGCACACTGGAGTTTTGCCCACATGGAAATTGTAGATAAAAATACTACACTATTTGCTGCTTTTCCCATATATCAAATAAAAATCAATTCAAAATCTTTATTCAGTTCTTTTTCAGACGATTTTGTGTAACTAAGTGACAAACGTTACATAATGATAAGCCACTTTGGCATAAATCAAATAAATATATACCACAAATGCAATATATGTAAGTAATATTAGTTACCGCCAATTGTTGTAAAAGTACATCAATTCCATCTAATTCTCCAAGAAGTTTTCTATTCTCAGGTGTATTTTGCAATAGTATAGACAGAATTTCAGTAGCATACAACTTATTTCCGTCAAATGGTACCTTCATCTGCAAAACAAATAGGTTACAAATCAAATGGTTTGTAAAGAGTAAGAAGACATTATCTGCATTTACTGTATAACCATGAATTTTATCTTAATTTTGAAATACGATTGAGATCAAATGCACTTAAATCAGTAAGAAAAACAATTAAAGATATTTTGAATTATACTAAGTACCTTCAGTCTTTTGAGAATCCACTGCATAAACCCCTGCTTTGCTACTTCTAGACATAGTTCAGGCCTGAACTCTGTTATATTTTCTATTATACCTGTTCAGAGATTAAAAGAAAATATATGTGTAAAAAATTGACCACATAAATATATGAATGAATAAAAGAAAACTAAAAGATATGAGCCACATGTGTAATAGATTGTGTGTAGCCATAGATTACAATGTTTAGTTTTTAACCCATAGAATAAAATATCAAAAGTTTACTCAAATTAGTTTTATATCTTTACCAAGAGTGTTATGAACTGCATCTCTTTCATCAGTAACTTGTTCATCAAGGCGGTTGAGGTTGTGCAGCAGGAGAGACGGGCACTCAGCTTCAGCCAGAGCACTGATTAACTCATCTGCACCTTCCTCGCTCTCATGAAGAATATCAACATCTGTGAACTCCTAGTTGAACAAACATGGATGTAATCAATATTTAAAAAATTTAAATTAACACAAAAGTATATTCAGATTTATAAATTTAAAAGGAACAAACTTGAAAAATCATTTATGACTAATGCCTTTCTTTAATTTCCATTTTGAATTCTATTTATATATAATTTTTAATGAATCCAATTTCCTGTTCAATTATGATCACTCACAAAGTACTAAAGAGAAAATTTTACCAGTCAAAATTTGTTCCAAGCTAAAATAAAACTTAATGTTGTTGTTTTCTATTGTAGCAGTCATCTCAATGTATTTTATTTTGTATAAGTACAAACCTGTAACAGATTAACTACTTTTGTGGATATGTCTGTATTGTCATGTGACAGCAACTCCAATAATGAATTGATACATTTTAATTCCACTAGTAATGGATACTGATCAGGCACTGTAGCAACAACACTCAATTCCTGAAAATATAAAGTACTTTAGAAATATATAAATATGATAACTACAAATCACACAAAAGTTAGCCCCCAAACTAAGTTTAAGAACTGTACTATGGGATACAAACTCAACACTGTATTGCTTTATAAATATATATTTATTAGTATATACTATATATTTATACTTATAAATATCTAAAGCAATCAGGGAAAGATCATTTTACAAAATGATCTAATCAGGATGGAACCCGGGACTACCTGATAATAGTAATGAGAATAATGTACCTGCAAAGCTTCATGTAAGTCAATTTCACTGTCCATAAACTTTTCTGGTTGATCAGGAAACTTAATACGCATTTCTCTATTTTTTAAAGCTTTCTTTTCAAAATTCAGTACCAACTTTTTAACAGCAGTCTCATCAAGTACCTCTCCCTGAAATATATTTGTACAGATGAATAAGTACCTTAGACAGATTTTAATGTAGACTATAAAAAATATTTTATTCCTAATTAGATGATTGCCAAACTATAAATTAAAAATTTAAATCACTGTTGCAACTAATTATCGCTCACTAGTGCATACCTCGCTATTTAATAAATAATTTATGCAGATAAAATACAATTTTAAAATTGTACACAGTTGTGTACAATATATTTTTATCTGGTGCACAGTGATTGTAAATCCTGATATCCTGAATTTTAGGTTATAGAAAATAAATTACATAAATCTTATAACACTGTTCTTTAAAACATCCTTACTTCTGTCACTTCTGTTTCTACAAATCTTAGTATATCTTCTCTTTCCTTATCCGTTATAGTAGGTTCTTTAGGAATACCTCTTTTCAGCTGAAGCATTGTATCTGTGCTAGACTTAGCTAGGCGCTTTATTTTTGATCGCATTTGTTCATCATCTGAATCACTACTGTCCTCCTCATTCGGTCTTTTAGGAGTTGGTGTAGGCTGAAAATATATGTTTTTATTACATTTCACAGGAAATTTACACCACAAGTAAAGACAAACTTTAATTCGAATCTGTACCCTAATTAATCTCTTTAGCCACTTACTTTAAAAGAAAGTAATTCACCCACGTCCATCTTTGCTGCCGTAAACAGAGAAAATTGCAGCCGAAACCCAACTTCTTGTAATCTAATCGCCTGATAAATTAATATTTAGGGCCGAATCAATTAAAGAAATTAGAATACTTGGACATGGTCAGCATCAAACAGCAAAGAGTAAATATAACAGTTAATGTCAATTTGGCTTTGACAGCCATGATTCCATACCAAGGAAATGTGAACCCATCTGAACCAATGTTTTGGGCTAATGCTAAAAAAAGTTCGCAGCTGTGGCTGGCGCGAAATCTAAAAATATATTAGGTATGATTTCCAATTTACAAAGAGTAAATTTAAGGAAGTAAATCCTCAATTTAGATAAGAAGTTGTTTTACTAAAGACAAGTATAATGCAAAATGCAACCAGTAAAGACATACAAGATTTGTTAGAAATGTTAAATATAACAAATGATGTCGAAATTCATGCAAAAATATTTTCCCTCTTTGCCTGCTATTTGATATCAAATAATGTAAGTTCAAACCCAAGATGTAATACTTTTAGTTAGTAGTAATAAAGCAGTGTCGAGTAGACATAGACAGTTCACTATAGAACTAGTGAGGAATGTTTCTTATTAAATGTTACTTTTACATTTGTTCTGATCAGAGTTCCCACAGCGATTTGATATTCACAAGTCATTTCGTATACGACAAAGTTTATACTTTGCTGAACAAAGGCCTGCCAAAGAAGATCATAGTGACTTTGAACTTCGTATCAGCGTTACTTTACGACTCTGAAGACGATTCATGTTCGTTGAAGCAGAGCTTGGTGCTGCATGCACAACACATGTTGAGAGTTAGCGGCTGTTTGGGGCTTATGTCCAATCTTTTTAATAATTGTATGTTGGTAAGGCAATTTTGATTTTTATTTCTTTGGAATTCTCTTAAAAATCTAAAACCATTAAGCTTAATACTTGTTATTGTACAAACCCAGAACAAGGTATCTTTATTTTTAAATATTGTTATCTAATACAAATTTAATATATTGAATTTATAAATTATATATTTTACTAGCTAATGCTCGCGCCTTCGTCCGACCAATGCATACTATAATATTTTGTCAACCCCTTGCTCGGTTACAATAAAATAAATCCGTCGGGAACCGTACATTTTTCCGGGATAAAAAGTAGCCTATCTTTTAATCTAGGTCATAGTCCATCGCTGTGCCAAATTTCATCCAGATCTGTTCGGTAGTTTTTGTGTGATGCGCGTACAAACGCGTCGTTTTGGCTTCTATAGGTCCTATAAAGAGCCTCTATACATATATGTTTTTCTTAAATATCTCCCATGTACAGACATAGCTCAGTTACAATTTTATTATATGTATTAGATAGTTTGAGACATGAAACTCATTACAAAACATTATGTAGAATTTCAATAGGTACTCGATTTGTGTATCAAAAATTCCACATAATGGTAATAACTTTTAGTCCATGCTTTTAGCATCAGGAGACTTGGACAGCACTTTGTCGATGCATCTCTGAAGTGTGTAGATATTCACAGGAGAATCAAAACTATTGTTCAGATCTTATAGCTACTGTAAGTAATAAATACTTATTATTAATTCGTTTTAATTAGGCTTTAGATTGGGCTCGTCTACAATTAAGAACACACACGCAGATTATATAATACTATTTAAACTGACTTATAATGCAGGGCATTCGGCGGTGCGCATCAGGAGACGTAGAATGTTACCAAGTCTTACAGAGTCTGTTGCACAAACACGACCGGAATACCCAACAGTTCATTGAAGGCAATGGGTTTGCTATCTTTACAAGGTTCGTAGAGTATATTTTATTTATTTTAGCAGCAAGTTACGCGTGGATGAACTCGCGGGTATAAGCTAGTATTTTATAAATTTTGATACTTACGAGGTATTACCACTCGTAAACATGTATTCAGGGTTGATAAGTTCTATAGATAATAGGATGGATTCCAAAACCAGACAAATAAGAGCGAAGTTTCTGTTTCTTCCCTTAACATACATATTTTGGCATTGTCTTTTTCACAAACCAAAGGATTTGATACTACGGTTTCATATAAGATATATTCTGATTTGATATATGCATTGATAATACCTTAGATAATATGAAACTAGTTACATAAATCCTCTGTATATGATTTCAGAGAAAAATTACACAATATTTCTTGTTTAAAACTAGTCAACGAGATAAGTCAAAATCCTAAAGCAGCCTTATCATTAGTGCAACATACAGGCGTTATTGATATTTTAAGGAATTTCCAGAATATATACGAAAATGAATCTCAGGTAACATTGATATATACACTTTTTATTCAAAGGTAAAAAAATTATTAAAACAGTGGCAGAGATAAGTGATCTTAACATTGCCATTGTTTTATAACTATATATGTATATATTTTTAAATATGTTAATCAATACCATATATTCTTCTGTTTAAGATTGTTCAATGGACAACGATTATTTTATACAATATTAAAACATTAATTAAAGGTGAGTCTGACAATCAACAATAACTATATAATTTTTTTAATATATTTATTTCAACGTTCAGCTACTTAAAGATTCACACTGTTTTAGATAAAAATCAATACGAAACAAAAGCTCATACGGAATATAGTGACTATAGGAAGATTGAAGAAAATAATCAAAATACCCAATCGATCCTCAAAGGTGAGCGAAATAATAAAAAAATATATTTGTATTAAAATTTTATTTATTACTAGGTAATACCCGCGACTTCGTCCGACCAATGGATACTATAATATTTTGTCAGCCCCTTGCTCGGTTACAATAAATGATATCCCTCGGGAACTGTACATTTTTCGGGGATAAAANNTGGCTTTTATAGGTTCTATAAAGAGTCGCTATATATGTTTTTCTTAAATTTCTTCCATGTACAGACATAGCTCAGTTACAATTTTATTATATGTATAGATTTGAGTAACCAACTTAAGATTTCAACTTGATTCTAGATTTAAACAAAGATGAGGCAAATGAATCTAAAAAAAGTGATTATAGATTTTGTGTATATGATAAAAATATTTTAAATTACCACTCAAGCTATGGCGATACCACCAAATTATTTCAAAATGTATTTAGAGAAATGTTACAAAGCCGAAAATATGTCAAGAATGTTTGCAATGTTGCGCCTGAAGCGTTCTTAAAAATAAACGCAAAAAAAGTCGAAGAAAAATATTTTAATACCAATAACAACGTACTTGCAAATAACTGTTCTAGTCCATTAAATATCCCTCATGCAGAAACGCCTACACTAGCTAACAATAGCGTAATTGTGCACACAAAAAAAATTGGAACAAGTAAAGATTATTCAAATATTTCACACAAAAATTCACATTGCGATCTTTCATTTTCGTTTCTACTCAACGATGATTTTAACATGAACAGAGACATTAATTCTAGAAACTACCCACAAGTTGATGTAAATTTCAATTCATTTGTTAAATCCTCCACCTTTGCAAATATATCTAACGAAGTAAGACCGATTATTAAAGGAAATAATGAAGCGACGAGAAATCGCTCCGATATAGAAAATATGGAAGAAAAAGATCATACGTTCGAATTTAAGCCCACTATAGTGTCTACTCCTAAAACCAAAAAGTTGACCACAAAACAGAGACAACTTTTTAATTATTCTATAAAAAATAAGAATGGAAATAGGACGAAAAGACACGATACATTTAAGCATCGGAAACCATCTGTCAAAGAATCCAAAAACAAGTCTTTTAGCGGCAAACTGTTTGGCGCCATAAACGAGTCTTGTACAATGCTTGTGAGAACAGTAAAAAATATATTTATATCTAAAAATAGACCTGAAAATTGCACTAGAAATGAGAAGAAAATGGAAGAAAGTACTTTAATAAATTCTAGTATAAAAATGCCTCATTCTAATTATAGTTTTATGGAATACATGCGGCGACGTGACGCACTTATGGGTAGTCAATGTGGAGACCTCTCAATTGAGAGAAAGAGTAACTCTTGTGAAACTTGTAACGACACAATTCTTCTTAAACTTAAATTAGAAAAAGATTACAAACTGAAACGAACACTAAAAAAACTCAAATTTGGAATTAATTTGTATGGCTGTGACTTTAAGGTAAGTATTGTAATCAATATAGGAAATGAATGCAAGTGTTATATAATGATTAAAAAAATACTAATATACATATGTAATAATAATGTTTGTTCCAGAAAATATCTACAACAATGTGGCCTCGCGACTCCTACATGACTCCTACAGTTTTATATAATCTTTACAGGAAGTTAATTGTTAAATAATATATAAGGAAAATAAATAACTATAAATAGTGTCATTGTTGCTTTATTCACGAAAATTGAATTTTTTTTTCATACAAGTCTTTTTTTCCTCTATTGGTACATATGTATGATGTGCCATTCCGTTGTCATCTTTTTTCGTGATCTTACAGTTTACAGTACACACTTTCATGGCAGACCATGTCCCTTGATATGTCAGCTACAGTTGGCGTTCCTGTAACCATTTACAAATGTAAAACTAAACTGCTAACTGATTCCATTATCATAAGAAGTTACGGATCATAAAAATACATAATGTAATTATTCATACAATAAAAAACATACATAATTCACATTAAAATCCTAATTTGGTAAATAAACAGAATGTTGAAAGAATGCTGCTGCTACATGAATTATTCTTTATTTATACGATCTGAATATAAACTCACCAGCTATTTGTAAGGTGTACTGTAACTCAGTGCGGAAAATATCTAACATTTTCTGCACACCCGCTTGGCCGCCCACTGACAAGCCCCACAAAGCCGGTCGACCTACAAATACCTGAAATTTTTGGACTAAATGAAAAACAAATATATATTCGGCGCAAATGTTACACATACGATAACTACAAAAGTAAAGTACGAAAATTACCTTATACAACACTGGTGTTAACAATTTATAAAATATGCCTCCAAAAAGGATTCAACTTTAACTCGACTTCTGGCCAAAAGATAAACAATAGTTATCTCATAGCTAAAATAGTGATGGTTGTGCTCAAAATCAATTTTAGTAGCCCAAATAACTATTTTTCTGCAGCTATGGTTGTACCTACATACAAGCAAACTCAAAAAATGCCTCTTAAAATCTCCAAATTAAACTAGTTCGGAAACAGTGCCACAGGAAGTGTATTTTTTTCTTTATTGATTCGCACAAAAATAGGCGAAACGCTAAATGATGTAGGCTGGAACATCTACCACAACCACGCCGCGTCATCAATGGCAGAATAGCGCAAGTGGAATAAATCGAACAATACCTGAACACAGATTCTCCTATCACAGATCCTAGAAATATTGGCAGGATAATGAGGTAATAACTTACCTAATACTAAATTAATATTGTGGAACTTCGTATCTGTACCTAGTTCTTTTTTTCCTTATTTAGTAATAAGTAAAAGTTATGGAATCACGTATTACGTAATCACGTACATAAATATTTATTAACAAATACATAAATTATGACACAATGTTAAATTACCCAGTATATTCGTAATTGAATTCAGAATTGCTTTATGATATACCTATACCAAAATTATTTTATTCGTCACTAGCATGCAAGTAAGTATTTCAGATATTAATGTGATTTGAATATTAATTTACTTCACATTATTATACATTCAATTTGAAATTTACGCGNNATATATATATATAAAACGATAGAGATGCTTACCATTCTTGCACCCAATGCTAGAGCTTTGTAGACATCAGTTCCTGTAGTGACTCCTCCGTCCAAATAAACTTCAATATTGTACTTCTTCACTGTTTCAACAATTTCTGGTAAAACCTCGATCTAAATTCAACCAAACAAAACCACGTCAGCTTTATTACGAGACTATCCGTTAGTACTTTTCAAATATGGTTGCAATCCTCTATTGAAGCGCCTTATACTCAATTATATTATACGTTCCGAAATGCTGGTAGAGCGATTAAAATTTCCACTTCTATCCTTGCAGTCAGCTTCCCTAAAACATTTTACTATTTCGGGCAGTAATGTAATGGGGATAAGATGTAAATATATGTAAAACAACCATTGAAATTTTATTTCCGTTCATGAAATATGAAGAAAGAAGCAATATTTAAATACTAATTTACTAATAGGTACCGTAGCAGGGACGCCGTCGAGTTGCCTCGCGCCATGATTGGACACTAAGATGGCTGAACATCCAGCTTCAACCGCTTTAACGGCGTCATCCGGGCGCAAAATGCCTTTTGCTACAATAGGCATTTTGGTGATGCTTGAAAAAAAATATGGTAAAAATGTGAAATCATAGAGGTAGTATATATAGATATGTGTGAAAAGCTAGTTTCATCAGTTCCGTCTG
>JADGIL010001782.1:4622-15996 GCA_020352625.1 Cactoblastis cactorum
CTGTGACCCCCCGGGTGTTGTAGGCGGCGGTGATCACTTAACATCACGTGACCCACCAGCTCGTTTGCCTCATTCTTTCATAAAAATAATGATCACAGATAGAAAAAGAATCTTCCTATAACATTCGTTTCTAGCATAAAAACAAATTTAGTATTCACGTCAACGTATTAGGAGTAACTATAACAATGGCATCAACAGTTCAAGGTTATAATGAATCATCTATTATATGTTAAGGAAATGTTCCGTCTATAGTGGTACCCTCTTTAAAAAAAATAAATATCGAATTCGTAGCTACAAAAAAAAATTTACATTATCGATTTCAATTATATAGTTGAAAGTCACGCGAGAAGACATAACTAGTGTCTTTGCACGGCTATACTCACGTTAATTTTTAGTCGGTAACGCCGACGACCGTTTCGACCTATTCAGAAGGCCACCGGTCGTCGGCGTTACCGACTAAAAATTAACGTGAGTATAGCCGTGCAAAGACACTAGTTATAGATTTCAATTTTATAATTAAGTGTTCTCAACTTACAGAATTATTTTTAAGATTTTTGTCTGTCTGTCAGTCTATTATGAGTGATTCAATTAAATAAAACTTTTACTGAAGGGCAATTTCGCTAATTTGTTTCGAAAAAAAATGAGTATTTCTTTTTTTTAATGACCCTTTTTTTAGTAGCCCCTGACGCAAAAAGACGGGTGTTTATAGTTTTACGTGTGTGTTTTGTTATATTGTGTCGAGGGTATTTTAATTTTTTTATTTAATTACCTATTTTCAGTTCTGCTGGATGACGACATAAAGGACGACAGCGCATGCGCTCTGAAGGTTTTTGAACAAGAAGGCTTCAAATACTGGTCCAAGTGGGAGGCGAGGTGTAAGGGACAGATGTTACCTGATATTGAAAAGTGAGATTTTTACTGATTTAAAGTTTACCTTTGTCCAAAATTAGACTTTAGAAGAATTGTATTAATAACAAGCTTATGCCTGCGACATCGTTCGCACGCAACTATTAAGTATTGTCAATATTTCTGGTTCTAAGCGGGGCTTATCAAAATAAAACCTATGCTTTAAGTTAGATCTTCTACGAAACAACTGTGTAAACCGCATCAAATTTCGTCCAGTAAATTTTGTCCATTACTGTAAAGTTACCCTGTATAGATTATACATCAGAATAAGATATAGGCTATTAACCAAATTCTACGCAAACGAAGCTGCGGGTAAAATCTAGTAAAGTTAACCCGTAATAACTATTGAATTAATCCCACTGGCCACTAAAATACATTGATTTAATTGTACTTTCTGATACCAATATGCCCACCATTTTGCAACGTAACCTTCGAGTCTCGTGACTTTTGGTTCTGTCTACCCCGTAAGGGATAAAGACGTGATACTCCATCTATATCTAATACTAATATTATAAAACGGAAGAGTTTTGAATGTACATACATATATATTATATTTCATGTAATAATAAAAAAAAAAAAAAAAAAAACATACATTTTAATTAAGCTACAAACTACATACAAACTATCAGATTATATATGTAGAATGCTTTAAATAGCAGCAATAGAAAAACATTGAAAAATGTCATCTATTTAGCTATCACGATTCATGTAATACACCTTAGTGATAGACAGACAGAAAGACAGCGGACTGTTGTTAATAGGGTCATTTTACCCTTTAATTACGGAACCCTGAAAGGTTCTTTCCATAATATCGGACTTGCACATTTGTAAAGTGACTCAGTTGACAAAGTTTTCCTTAACAATTAAATGTAAATCCTTATTTCTACGCGATGCTATCGCGGTCATAAATGTTGGTATGCACTCGCGTGTTCAGTGTTGCGATTGCAAGTCACAAATTTGCATATTAAACTCGTGTAATGAAGTCGTTTTAGTAACTCGGTAGCATTTGATTTTAATCCCCGACGTAAAACGAGGAATGTTATAAGTTTGACTCGTGTGTGTCATTCTATTTGTGGCAACATAGCTCCCAAACGAACGAACTGATTTGAATGGAGTTTAAATTGAAAAATTTCCAAGTTGTAGATTTATTTTATGTTGAAAAAATTGGGGGTTTTTTCGTAAAAAATTATATACCTTAAAATAAATTGCGGACAAATTTAGTCGATATAGTATATGTACCTATATGAATTAATTTCAATGTTTTTGAAGTAACTCTCTGAACAAGAGAGTTACTAACTAATATATGTTTGCACGGCTATACTCACGTTCATTTTTAGTCGGTGACGCCGACGACCGTTTCGACCTATTCAGAAGGCCATCTTCAGAGTTACTAACGTTAATAATTTTGGTATTTTGTATTAAACAATCAATTATTTTTATTTATTTTCAGATGTCCAGACTGGCAACACCCACCAACGAATACCAGAATGTCTCCACCTAGAGATAAAAGGACCTTGAGGGGAAAGAGGTCTATTAGTCCCTTTAGGGAACTCATTGAAAATGGATGGGTGTGACATGTAGTAATAATAAAATGGTATCGGCTCATTTTTGTATTAAACTATTTTTATTAATAGCATATATTTTTTTTAATTATCTTCCTTGGATATTAATTTTTTTTTTAATATCTGGGGGAGGCAAACGAGCAGGTGGGTCACGAGATGTTAAGTGATCACCGCCGCCCATAGACAATTGCAACACCCGCGGGATTACAGAAGCGTTGCCGGCCTATATTGGGCCACCGGCTTTACTCATAATGTTTACCTACTGGTAAACATTATGATTACAATTTCGGAGAAATTACAATCACACACAAGACATTCAAATTTTACTTATTAAATTGTATTGAGTTTCATGTTGATTAAATAGCAATAATAGCATAAAATGTGACTAAATTAGCATTTGCCCGTGACGTCGACCGCGCGAAATTTTTTAAGATAGACTTTTTACCATACAGGTAGAAAGACAAATACAAATAAATATATAGGGACAAATCACATAAAGTGAATTAGCCCCAAACTAAGTTCGAGCCTTGTATTATGGGATACTAACTCAACGATAATATATTTTATAATAAATACATATATAAAAAAACATCCTAGACCCAGGCCAATTAGAAAAATGTCTTTTTCCATCATGACCTGACTGGAGATCGAACCCGGGACCTCCTGAGTATCAGTTAAGTACGTTAACCGTTAAACCACGGAGGTCATTAAAAGACAGACAGATAAAAATTAAAAAAAAACAGATCTGGCTTCTATTGGTTCTACAGAACCCTTCATAATGTTTTTTATTTTCTGTACAGACATAGTCCAGCTACAGTTTTATTATATGTATAGACTCTTCATCATTATAATAAATTCTTAACAGGATAAATTTTTATAAAATTGTATATAATGAGGGGAATTTTCTCGAACGAAGCTTTATTACGATAGAAAGGAAGAATAACAAGATATCGAGTCATCGGTACACGAAGCTTATTATGCTTTTACATGTTTTTGCTCCGGCAGTAGTTACTGAATAATGTTTACCTTGTTATTTTAACCCCCTTTAAAAAAGTATGAGTGTTATAAGGATATAAGTTGAAAAGAAATATAACAATTTATCTACATTCTATGCCCAATACGAAATGGAAGTATTTCTATATTAACTTAGTTAAAGTTAATAGCCAAGTTGTATTTATATATAATGTCATTGCCTATCGCAAGAATTCATTTTTTTAAAGTATTTTATTTGATTTATAAAATAAATAGATATATATGAACAAATAATACAAATTAAGTTAGCTCCAAACTAAGTTCGAAACTTGTATAATGGGATACTAACTTAACAACACTATATTTTATAATAAATACTTATGTATACAAATATATGTAAATCCAAGACCGAGGTCAATCCAAAATTATTAATTGTCCATCATGAACTGACCGGGATCGAACCCGGGTCCTTCTATTGGTTCTTTGGCGAGGACTCTGTACCAATGAGGTTGTCGTGAGTTTTACAAGCTGCGAAGGGCCAAAGGAAATGGCATATACTACGATTATCTTCTGCTCAT
Source organism: Cactoblastis cactorum (assembly GCA_020352625.1). Taxonomy (NCBI): domain Eukaryota; kingdom Metazoa; phylum Arthropoda; class Insecta; order Lepidoptera; family Pyralidae; genus Cactoblastis; species Cactoblastis cactorum. The sequence continues at coordinate 8,641 of JADGIL010001782.1, forward strand.
AAATTGGCCGGTAACATTCTTGTTATACTTTTGGTTTTTGAAATTATCCATGGGCAGTGGTGATCACGTACCATCAGGCGACCTGTTTGCTCGTTTACCGGCTTATGCCATAAAAAAATATAAGCGTGGAAGTAACCAGCATAAATATTTTTTGGAAATCCATTAAAGGAAAGGCAAAGGGATTCACCACCATAAATAAAACCATCGTAAACTAACTACAATGGTTGTCGTGATCTAGTACAAGGGGAAATCTCCTTATTAAGCCATTAAGTACCTGGCGACACCCAGAAATTGTTTTACGTTGGATTTTCAGGGCGTTTGAATGTTATTACAGTTATTTAAAATGGCGCTCTTTTTACTACTTTATGGTTGTTTTTTTTTCGTTTTCTTGTTTATTATATTGATACAAACATAGGTTTATAAGTTCAAGTTATACGCGAGAAATCATAAGCAATAACAATAACGTTTTTGCTAGGCTTCACGTCGAATTGGTATGCCATAACACAAGTCTTAAACTTACTTTAGGACTTACTCAATCTATGAGATTTGTCTTTGTATATTTATTTATTTAATACTTTATATAAATAAAAAACTATTTGAAGGCAAATCGCACAAATTATTCAGCCTACTTTAAAGCTAAATAATTTTCGTAATCAACTGAAAGATATAAGGTTCCTAATTTTTATTACTGGATACTGACTCAACTAATAATAAAACATATTACTATATGGATAAAGATCATTTTTAATCGTGATTTAGGGTCGAATACGGGACCACTTGTCATAGTAGCAACGACTTTACCAATGTACCGACGAGGTTGTCCATATAGCTTTAAAGATCACATGAAATAATAACATTTGATACCTAAGTTATTGTACTAATCCCACATATAATATAATGAGGGTAGGACGTTTATAACCTCACAGAAAAAAAAACAAAACCCATCTTTAATTTCAGTCCCACAAATACATCTACGAAAGTGGTCAGTTAAACATAAAAGTAGCCAAAAATACCAACACGTTGACGTTCACGTTACAAGTGGTAATAACACTACGAGTAAGTAATATTAAAATCGGCGGGGTCTCATAAAAATAATGTGGCAGTTTCAATGTCTTGTAAGAATTTTTTGAAATTGTCTTTCAAATAATTTACTTACTCAGGGCTATCCATCCAATTTAATATTTATGTTAAGGATTGTATGGTGTATAAATTTATGTTCAAGAAAAGAGTCTCTTAGGGTTTATTCTTAAAAAAAAAACAATAATTATGTAATTACTAGCGAGTAATTACATAATTATTGTATACTATTATTATTATATACTAGCTCAGTTCCCGTGTGAATTTTGGGAAAATTAAAATCTAAAAGATTTTATTCAAGTAAGTAAATGATGGCACTTTTGAATCGTCAATTTTCTATTTATTTATTAATTACAAAGCTACAAACTACAAGTGTACGGGATTAAAGGTAACAAATAGCCTTCCTCAATTAATAGACTATGTAACAGTGGAAGACTTTTTGAATTCGGACCAGGTTCAAAGTCAAAGTCAAAATAGTTTTTGATATTATCGCGTTCAATCAAATAACAAACAAACAAAATCTATGCAATATAATGACTATAGTATATAAGTATTGATGACAGTTTTGACCATCGAAGGAAAAGGAAAAACAGAAAGAGACTGTTGCCTAACTGTTGAGAAAAAAGAGGTTAAAAAATCCTTTACACAACATACAGGATAACAGACAATAAATAAATGAAAATAAATAAATCTAAGATACTCTATTTGAAAAAAAAAAATCTGATCTAGTTTAACATTTATTCTTTCTCTTTCAAATTAATTCCTATGCTTGTTTCTTGAAAAGTCATTGCGTGCAAATTATTTCGCGCGCTACCAACTGTCAAAGTGAAAACGTTAGTCGATGCAGCGCGTTCCTTTAATTTGGCAGCAAGACGTTTTTGCTCTGTGAAATAATTCAGTTATTCTAAGTTTTCTAGTATCAGTGAATATTTTAGTGCGTGTGTGGACTAAAGATCCTGTAGTTCCACGTTCTGCTGACTCCAGCCAGGCGAGAATACTGCAAATGCCAAAGGTAGGTAACAATTACTGTAAAATCATTTTTTACCCTCAATAGATCAAGTGTTAAACAATCTTACTAGGTAGGTAGCTAATGAAATAGTCTTATGGAAAATCCACCGTCCTTATAAGAACATTTTATACGCGTGCGAAAAATAGTTGAATATGCTAGCTGGTCCTCTTTTCGCGCAAATTAGTAAAGTTAGACAAAGTCCTTTTTTAAATAGTTGTTTTGTACTTACTGTTAATAGTTATTATAGTGGCAACAGAAATACAACGTTTGTGATAATAACTGTCTCGCTTTCACGGTTCATGAGATACAGCCTGGTAACAGACGGACAGACAGGATACTCTTAGTAATAGGGTTCCATTTTTTATCCTTCGGGTACATACGGTCTATAATCAACATTCGTGTTAAGATTTTTCCAAGCAAATCTACTTATTATAGAGACGAAACTGCAACTTTAAAATGAAATCAGGACCTTGAGCCCGGCCCAAATAGAGACCTCCATAATTCACGAAGTGCCAGAAACATGGGCATATTTAAAATGGCCGCTGAATAAGGGATTACTGAATAAATAAGTCGGGTTAAGCCGTTCGCCGTACGGACGTGAGTTCGCATGTTTTTCAGTGTAAATGAACGGGTTTGTCTCTTAGAGGGGATTGAGTTAGATTTACATTTTTATAAGCTTTAAGTAGTTCAGTTTTGTTATCAGCTTTTTAAAATTAATCTTGCAAATCTTTGTATACTTAGTATATTATTAATGTTTAGGCAAATTAATGTTTAGTCGTTCTATTAGGATTAGAAACCCAAGTTTTGAAAAAATAAATACTATAAGACTCGTAATAAATGAGCTCTACCTCTAGTATAATTTACTCGGTATTACGCACGTCAATTTTTAGTCGGTATCGCCGACGGTTTCGGCCTATTCAGAAGGCCATCTTCAAGGCGAGTACCAGGAACGTCGCGACGCGGCTGTTCCTTGTTGACGTGAGTAATACCGAGTAAAATATACTTTTAATTATGTCATCTCGCGTAATTTTCAATGAGTTCTTTTGTTTTATATTTTCCTCGGTTATATTGTATAGGTTCTTATTCCCGCGACTTCATTCGCGTGGATTGTTTTAATGAAATATATATCTAAAACGTAGAATAAGCAGTTCCTTTTATTATTTTTTATGTTTGCATTTTTTAAATTTAACTATGTCGATTTTCATCAAGACAAAATTATTTCTATTAAAAAAAAAAGGTACTTATTCAATGTTATCTGAACAATAAACTATTTTAATTTAAACGAGTAACCTAATTTATTCCACTCTCATCTAAATACCAAAGGAATAGCTTTAATGTAGTTTGTTTAGTAACAAATGTAAACAGTTAGTTTTAACCCACAGAGTTATATCAAGTTGACCAGGCAAGCGCATTTGACCTTAAGCAATAGGCTAGCAACTACTATATTAGATATAATGTTACACTGGGTTGTTTCGTATTCATCCTCTAATTCATCTTACGACTTTTTTCTTCGTAATGCATCCTATATCTATTCCTAACTCACACTCAGCTCATATTAGTTTGATTTAGGAATTGATATAGGATGAAACAAGAGAAAAAGGTCTTGAGGATGAGTCTTCATAGAATGAATACGAAACAATCCAGTGTAAGATTATACCTAATGTAGTATACAGAAATAACAATCGTGTGGTCACGCTGAATGGCGAGTTTATTGGTGGAAAGGAGATTCAAACATACCGACAGGTAGCAAGTCTATTGCTTATGAGAAAATTCTTGTTTAAAGTTCTATTTCTAGGTCAAATGCACTCAAGTTTCTAAATCATTTTAATATTTTTCGGTAGCAGTCGTCAATATGTGACATCATAGAAGGTTTAAATAATACACGAATTATTTATAAGCAGACAAATAATCACGCGTGGTCTATTCGATGTAAGTCTATTTATGCCAAGTCTTAAACAGTTCGGTTCAAATTCAAAGTAAATATCAATAAGAAACAGTTCATTAGGCATGTTAATTTCAAACATTGTTATTTACTTGTTATTTAATGGCTACACACTATCTTTAACGGAAACAGATGCAGTATCACGATGTAATGTGATGTCACTACATCTACAAATATACTACTTTCGTGTATGTAGTAATATTATATATAGTTTGAATGTATGTGCACTTATGCATGTTATGTCTAATGTTAAATGTGCTAATTGGGTAGGGCACAAAAAATAATAAATGCGTTTATAGGACTTGACCGTTTATTATGGCAGTTGGAGAGCTATTAGTCTCCGCTCCGTTGAACGTTATTATCTAAGTATAAACATATGTAATGTGATGTCATTACAACGAATTTATCCCTTACGGGATAGACAGAGCCAAGAATCACGAGACTCGAAGACCACGCTTAGCAAAATGGTGGGCTTATGGATTGCAGATTCAGAAATAGTGACAAGTTGCTAGCCCATCGGCTGTGAGAATTTCTGCTTCAAGCTCTTTTCTTTGATTGACTTCTGTATCTGCGCGGGAAGAGTACAGCAGTGGTACATTCTACGTTTTTTTTTTCGCTCTTACACCAGCATGGAAGCAATCAGCAAAAAAGATCTTTAAGTTTGATAACAACACCTGACGATGAATAGAATGATTTTGGCCCAGTAGCAAAGTCGCCACTTGATTTTTTTTTTTGCGATGGAAAGTACGTAACTATAATAAATAATATATATACAATACATACATACATACATAGGAACAAATAATACAAATTAAGATAGCCCCAAATTAAGTTCGACACTTGCATTATAGGATCCTTTTAAAAAAAAATTATGACAGAGGGAGGCAAACGAGCAGGCGGATCACATGATGTTAAGTGATCACCGTCGCCCATAGACACTTGCAATACCCGCGGGGTTACAGAAGCGTTACCGGTCTTTAAAAAGCCATCCCCAAATGGGGAGGGTGGGGAAGGCAGGCCTCCGGAATATTTGTATGTACGTTTATATTTTTCGCACGTCACTACCAATTAACATCTCTTCTCCCTTCTCGGGTCTACTGGAAGAAATTTCTTTTGAAATAAGTAACTTCGTACTTTTTTTAATAAAAAAAAATTTATGATTTTTTAATAAAAAAATTTTTAATAAAAAAATTCTGTACAAAAATAAATAATAATAATAAAAGATTTTCATTACACAAGAACTGGCAATTGATATTCGACGTTATATATCACACGTGGTCGCCAAATTACGTAGCATAGCCGAACCCAATCAATTTCATACCCACAACCTTAATTAAAGTTGCGTTACTACCGCCCTCTAATGTCTAAACGATATTTCTACAAGTCGCTTTAAATTTGGCCCGTTAAAATTTAATAAAGGAAAACCAATTTAGATGAATTGAAGTCTGAAAAGTTGTAGATTTGGAAACGAGGCTTTTAAGTTTCTTTTCTAGATAAATTAACTTCAACAGACATTTATTTTGATTCAATGTTAAGCCTTAAACTTAAATAAATGATAGTCTTTAACCCCCGACGCCAAACGAGGGGTGCTATAAATTTGACGTGTGTGTGTGTCATTCTGTCTGGTATCATAGCATCCAAACGGGTAAACCGATTTGGATAATTATATTTTTATTAGAAAGGTGACTTCATCGAGAGTGTTCTTAGATAGGTTTTAACTCCCAACCCAAAAAGAGGGGTTAGTTTGACGTGTTTGTTTATTGTGTCGGGGGCTTTTTAAAATTTAATTACTTGTTCTGTAAAGTGACTTACAAAAACGTACAGAGCTTAGGATATTATGAGAAATAAGGGATAATAAAAAAAAAATATTTATGTATAGTTGTAGTCTCCATAAGAGAAGCAAAAATAATTTTTTTTATCATTATGATGATGTTCACGGATCGCTAATTAAAATCAAAGCCAAAATCTTTATTCAGAAATTAGACTTAATTATTGTATATTATAAAAAAAAAACTAAACAAACTAATTACGAAATCTCTTTGTATAAGTGCTAGGGGTCTGAAAGTTTGCATGGGGATTTCTTTTAGGGCATACTAAAGTGCTTGCTAAGACGGGATTGAGAAACATTCCTACGGGATCGGTAATAATAGGAAGCGAGCCTAGTCGCGGAAAAAGCTCGTATCTATCATATAATATTAGTATCGATTTATCATACCAATAGCACATTCGTGTGTCCGGTGTTCCATACAAAACATGTGGCCAGGAACCACTCCTTATGCTAGACTTTGAGATATATTGTAAGGCGGACACTCCCTACAACTCAGTAACTAACGTAGACTAGTTTCAAACAGATCTATTATCATCTGCAATATATCTTAAACGTTTACCGTAGATGGCGCTGATGTTGTTGGCGGCCATTTTATGTGTCTGTTTTCTCTCTTAGGTTACTTCAATACTCTTTAATTTATTCCAATCATACTCGTATATTCACTAAAGCTACTTGAAATAAATTTATAGGTTAATAAAGAAATAAATTGTCATCTATTCACTCAGTTGTTTCATTCATGATTGTTTGGGTAATGCTCAGAATGAAATCTTAGTTTTGGGGAAAGTTTGATTAATTTAGTACTTATTTCGTTCCAAAATGTTTTAACTCTGGAATAAAACAATATACTAAACACAAGTAACAAAAGTACATTTACAACTGGCTAACTTTATGCTAAGAGCATTCCAGCTAACCATGAACCAGCTAAAATATCGAAATATTTGTCTATTAGATGCGCTGAACTTCTAGAGATTTTATTTTGACCACGAGCATAATAAAGATCTGTATATCGCAATTATTCTATGTCCAGTAACAACTCAAAGACATAACGGGTAGAGTATCGTTGAACCAGAGCTGCAAGCAATTCAGCAAGACTACAATACCTTTGTGCCTTTATTGTACTTGAGATAAGGAATATTTTAGTAAAGCATTTTATAGCAAGTAGTCTTTGGGATAAGTTTTGGGAGATATTTATATTCCTGGGAATATTCTATGAATGTTTAATTTATTACTGGTCTGTTTTGGATTGTCTTAGTTAAAAGGTTGCTCTAATAATAATAGTTGATGAAACTGTTATTTTACACTTTATTTTCGCGTTAAAATATAACCTACGTAACATTATAAGAGAGTTATTCCACGATATAACTGTAAAAACCGCATAAGGTCTATCCAGTAGTTGTGGGATGCGCGTACAAACATACAGACAAAAAGACAAAAAAGAGAAATGCCTTCTATTGGTGCTATCAGGACCCGTCATAATAATTAAAATATTACGGATTACTC
>JADGIL010001784.1:0-17932 GCA_020352625.1 Cactoblastis cactorum
TCGACAACTCGGACATAGTGCGGAGACTCAATAGAACTATACCCTCTGATTTAGTGCAGTGATAAAAAAAAACAACTTACAAAAATAGTGTAAATAAAGACACATAATGAAAGTGCCTTCCCCTTAATAGAGACAATAAGAAAAGTGTCAATGGACATATTCTAAGTTGTAGCGTTTTATAAATCTAGGTCAAAGTAAAATTACTCATTAGCCTGCAATTAGGCTAGATCGTAATAATATTAGCGTATTCATTATTTAAGATACGACAAAAAGAAAAAAAAAAAAAAAAAAAGAGGCTACGGTTTCACCTACGGTTTCACATAGCCGATAGACTTAATAATATGTACTGTTTGGTGGAATAGCTAGTAATAGGTTGTAGTGGTATGAGCCGGCTCGTCCGAGGCATTACCACACTCCCACAGAAGACCGACACCTGAATGGCGGCTATTAGCCGCCATGCTCCGTTCGGTGAATGGGAGAGCCGGAGGCACAACATCCTGGCCCTCCCCAAATGGGGAGGGCGGGGGCTTTGTAAAGGCCGACAACGCTTCTGTGACCCCGCGGGTGTTGCAGTTGTTTACGGGCGGTGGTGATCACTTAACATAACGTGACCCGCCTGCTAGTTTGCCGCCCTCTTACATTAAAAAAAGATCTTTTAGTGGAAACGAATTATTCTGGCGTATACAATTTTTTTTTTATTTTTATTTGTGAATACAATTAATAGAACCAGAGAATTAACTTGAACGTAGAAAAAGCCGAAAGGATTAGTAGCATTTAATATATACATATATGTATACTAACAGCAGTATAGTAATAAAACCGTACACAGTATCTGGGTCAATATCAAATTTGCATAAATTTAAATCAAATTTTGGCGCGTTTCCTACTACATTTCAAATAAACAAACACATTCTGTTTATTTGTAATGAAATTCCAAACAATTTTGCATACAAAGCGAAGTTTTGATTCAATAGCTATTTCCAGTTAACTCCAACGAGTGTCACTGTGATAAAGTTAGCCTGTCTTGTCCCAGATAGAATCGTGATCCGACATTGTAGTCTCAAATTTAATCGTATGTATGTGGCTTTGTATAGAGCAAGAGCCCGTAACGGTCGCACCTTCGTTGTTGTATACAAGCTTAAAATTTAATGCATGATGTCGAGAATCTTGTAAAACTATCCAGCTGAGGCTTTCGAACTTAGGCAATATACTTTAATTGGTGTTCAACTAGCAATTTCATCTTTATGCTCTAATATTCTTTAAACTTAAATACAAAAAAATCATAATATATAACATAATATTGACATATACGCATTCATAAATAAATTAAAATCAAGCCTTTTCCTATAGTGGTAGGTAGAGATAACATTCTCCTTCTCACTACGGCCTGACCTACATTTCCTTCGTTTCCTCCTCATTCATCGGGTACTTCTTACTAGCCCTTGAAGAAAAGAATGTCCTGTATCTGGCGATGATAAGTACTTCTACGCCTTCTCCTTCCAACGTTTCCATCCTCTTTACTTTCATAAATACTTCTCGTCAATTTTACGTCATACGCATCCATACTACATACTATTTTATAATATCTTTTTTACCTGCTAAAGTAGCTACCACGAATTGTTGAGCATTATTATCTGACACGAATAAGAATGACTAATTTTCATCACTTCTTCTTCTCATTTTGATTAGGTCGGGGTATATTTTTTTAGGAGGATTAAAACAATGCCACACATTATTATCCAACTTATTATCTTGTATAAACCCACTTCTAATTATCAGGCCTCCTCTTTAAGCGCCACCTGCCACAAATTTAGTAACAGTTATTACTCAATTCATATTTTTAGCATTTACAACATAGTTAAGGGTTAGCTTTAGCGCGCTCTTAGACTATTGGTAAGAAGATCGACGAAACAATCCCCAGGATACACACAGAGAGGTCTCAGACGTAGGATAAGCAATTTAGCATTGATTCCTTGTGATTGATGCCTGGCTCTCAACGATAATCCCATTTCGTTCGATTGACAAATTAAGAATAGTGTAGAGAGATAACTGTGTATGCATAAAAAGTATTACGTTTTTTAGCGAAACCAATAGTCGTTTGTGGTAAATAGCAGAAAAAAATCATTGAAAAGTGCAACTTTATGAGGACTTTTGATATTTTATTTCTGTATTCTTTGTAAAACATGAAATAATTATTTTAGAAATTAAGGAGTTGATAGTTTTTGTAAAGTTTACCACAAAAATGTAATGAATAATACAAATTTTCTAAATAAAAAAACAGTTTTATACTTTTGTATAGTGTATGTTTACATACATATACTCATGATTATAACCACAATTTTGTCATTTTTACATTCTTATTTCTTAAGTTTACGCGAATATTAGACATTGAAATGAAACAAATTTAACGGATTTTATCGCGGTTTAATCACTACACACAAAGGAATTTATATTGTTTTAAGATTTTAGATTGATTTCCTTATGTGTAACTATTTGTTGAGCTCCGACGTTTCGGATACTTTTCAGCATCCATCTTCACGGAAGACTGAGGTGGGGTGGTCTCTAAGCTTCACAAGTGTGGGTTGTTACAAGTTACCTTCTGTTTTGAAAATGATTTATGTGTCGTTCCGATTCACACAATATGCGCTCACAGTGTGTGTTTCTTTCATTTCAATGTTTAATATTCGCGTAAACTTAGGAAATAATCCAGTAATTTACGTCAATAAAACAATGTTTTATATCTTAATCAAGCTTTAGACTACCAGCCTTTCGGAATGACCATTGTTAATAAGTAATGCTTATAAGTACATTTAAAGCGTTTATTAATCTATTGCATTGTAGGGATTTCACTTTTATAATTTTAGCTGTGTAAAAGGTTTATTTTTATTGTAAGAAAGTTGTCTCAAGTTTCAAAACAAACAAGCGAAGTGAAATTTTATCCTTTCTATTTAAAGGTCAATTGGTTACCAATTTGACCTAATAAGATATTGGAGATGTATGTTATTGACCCCCGATGCCTAAGTGATGGATTTTATAAGTGTGTGGTAGATGACTTTCATGCTGGTCTTGGAGTGAAAAGTAAGCTGCTTCTATCCTGCGCAGATTGTAAATCAGTCAAGGGAATGAAATTAAAACAAGAGATTCTTCTCATAGACGATGAGAATAGGTCTCATAATCGAATAGCTGCATGTGACTGTATCTGAATCTCAATTCCACTAATGAGTCTACCATTCAGCAAAGCATAGCATAGCAAAGCATAGCGATTCGACACTGAATCTGTTACAAGGATACAAAACTTGAAATAAAAGCCTCATGAAAACATGAGGAACGTATCATTTTGTCATACTTTTGTGTTGATGCATTTGTCCTTTGGTGGTGGTGATTACTTACCATACGGTGATTGGCTATCTCGTTAGCCGTAATAATTACATAATACATAGATGATTTAATAACATTCAATATTAAACAATATATCAAGTGTACGTCCTTTTTAGCATGCCTAACAAATAAATTTCTGAGGTGACAAAATTTATCGCTTTGTATGACAAGTGAGTTGTCAGCAAAACTCACTTACCAAGTCAGTGCTCTAGTGACTGCCATCATGTATTTGGATTGAGAATTTTTATCGTGTTATTTTTGTGAATTATGAATGTGGTCCCAATTTTGAATATATTTTTTGGTGATAAAGATTATTAAATTTAAGACGTAAGTCATTTTTTTTAAGTGATTATGTGTTATTACTTTTATAAAAAAATCTAATTCGGGATGGTTAGAAAAATGTAAACTTAGAAATTACCTTTAAAATCTTTGCGTGTATATTAAAATTTAATTGTGTAACATTATTATAGTTTGGAATAATGTATACTAGTTACGCTCTATTAATCAATAAAAATCCTTTAAAAATAGAAACAATTTAATACTTAAAACATATTTCTTTTATTATAAAAAAATAAAGTTAAAATTATCAGCATCGAAATTCTAAAAGGCTTCCGTAACAGATATTTACCGTAGCTTTTAGTAAAAAACAAAATGTTCGATGTTCCAGAGAAACGTTATTTCCAAGAATATGAGAACCCGAACGTGCGTCATAAATATCGATGAATGAAGGCGACATTAATTTATATCTCGAACTGTGACTTAGGGTGCCTTTACATCTGTCCAATATTGGAGAAATCAACTAGTTGAATGTTCAACGTTAAATATTGAGAAACAAATTGTATACTTTCTTTTATACACATTTTCTATCAATTTTTAACCCCCGACGCAAAAAGAGTGATGTTGTAAGTTTGACGTGTGTATGTCATTTGTCTGTGCATAATAGCTCCTAAACGGGTCCTAAACGGGAACCGATTTGAATAATTATTAAGGTGACTTGAGAGTGTTTTAGGTATATTTTAACTCCCGACGCAAAGAAGGCGTAAATCAAGACGGATATGTGTTTTGTAATACAGTGTCAGGGATTTTTTATTTTATAAACCTGAAAAAGGCTTCAACTGAAAGTAAGTTGTTACAGCAAACTGTAGATATTAGAAATATAAATAAAATTCTTTGTGATAGAATATAAATATTGTACATATTTTTAATTGAATTCCTAGTAGTAGATTTTTATTAAAATTTGACCGTCATCCCACCTGCTGATATGTTAGACCGTGGTCGAAAATGAAGCAAAAAATACTTAGTAACAGCCTATTTACTGATGCCTTGGAGGTGACCAGATTATAGTCGTCAAAGAATACAATGTATCCAGAAATAGCGCAAAAAGTACTTTATAAATTACCAAGATTTTCTTTCTCAGGACCTCTCAGACTGCTTTATGAGCGTGATATACAATATGTCTAGACATATATTTAAAATATTATGTTAAAACCCATTCTCAAAGTGTGGAGAGGTGGTTTATAAAAAATAATAAGTGATATTTTTTTTGTAATTTGCTCCACAAAACTGTACTAGTCATGGTATACTCACTTAGTAGTATTCGTCATTTTCTACAATACTAATTTAGCTCCATCTTTCAACTGGCTGAAGTATGTAGTACATTCAACAATATGTAAAAAGGCTCATCCAACATTATGAAAAATTGTTGCTTTCAACGTTGCTTGTCATGATTTTGATCGATGTTGAATAAATGTAAATATACCTTTAGGATCATCTCATCTTTTCAAGTAGAGTATTTTGACCTGCCCGATGTAATTGGCGACTAATAAATATGATATTACCAAGATACAGTACGTCAAGCTCTACTAGCTAGACGACCAATTACTTAGCTGAGTAGAGTGAATAAACTTGAAGTAAACCTACCTAACTACACGTTGTTAATATCGATTTGGTATCAAGATGATTTCCTTAGCATATTTTACGTCGCATTAGATGGAGAATTTTAAAATTAAATAGAAAAACATAATATGATTCTTAAAATGGTAGACAGGCTAGACATGTTTAGATAAAAAATAGTTACAAATATTTCTTACATTGAAAAATTCGGACTATTATAATTATAGCATCCATGACTCTGATCTCTTATTGTACACAAAGATTTGAATGTTTATTTATGTATATCGATAATTTTAATTTGATACGAGGTAAACTTTGCCTTTTTAAATTTCACTTTTTTTTACGTAGGTTTTGCAGGTTTTTGTCAAATTTATTTTTAGTTATACAAACAATACTTATATGCTTGCAGACAATGAGCAACAAAAACATAATAGAAAAGTCTCCCAGCCAATTCGAAGGACCACCAATGTCATTAGCTGAATCAAAAAAGAATGGTAAGTGACTATAAACATTATTAAGTTGAGTGTAGAATTCGTATATAAAAAATACTTCCATAGTTTCTGAACTATGGAATTTGATCACTGAATCAAGTCGTATGCCTTGTAATCCGAAAATCGCGTTTAAAAAAAATGTTTAAGCTCTGGTTCGAATACTATAGGTATGAATTCGATAAAAATTAAACATGAATATGAACTACTACAATAAGTAATTTTTACCTCTAAATTCATATGAGAGTGAAGTCACGAGATGAAAATAGTACATACACATTTACAATACATGTACAATACATTTTGCTGTCACGTCTTACGTATGTAATTGTAAACATACCTATTAAAATATTTACAGGGTAACTTATAACTAACATAGTATCTATAAGGGTGAGTTTACTCCGATAATAGAATAAGGGTTGGTCTTTGGAAACTTCGAGTTAAGTAATATAGTTTGTCTTTACTCACTCCCACTTTGCGATATTGCGGCAGACGATTTAAGCCTTATGAGTCCTTTGTCCAAAGTAACGTCTTAATCACTGATCGCTATATTTTGAAGTTAACGATCTCTAAATAATAGTGATAAAGGGATTTATAGTCCTTAATAGAAGTAATATTTTGGTTTTAATAATCTATTCTTACTTGTAAAAATGTTATAGACATTTGGAAATCGTTACTAGAATTTATTTTTGTCACTAATGTTTTGAAATAGGGGATGGTGTTTGTATGAAACTCTCATTCCAGTAAATACTTGCGTATTATGAGAATTTAAAGATAACTATTTATTCCCAGAATATGTATATATTAATATAGAACTTATTGATAGGTAGGTAATTTTTATATATCATTTTGATGAACATTTGTGTTATACAATTTTAGGGCGTCGACTAGCAAGAATCGGATTTTGTGTGTGGCCCACCTTGTTAATAATTATAGGGGTGATTGGAATATTAATGGCAATAAAAATATTGATTTATGATACAGGTATGTAAATTTACAAAAAATAATAATAATATAACAAAATAAATAGTAAATAATAATATAATAAAAATATTATATTATTATTTTCATAGTATATTATGCTCATAATCTGATAGTAATATTAAGTATTTTATTTTCAGGGTACATTACAACAACTGAAATAGTATCATTGAAATGGATCAGTCAAACATCGGAAAATATTCAACAAAATGATAAAGATGTATTTTATCACTTAAAAAATGAGACTAAAACCATTGTAAACAAAAAGAGAAGTAAAAGAATGGCTAAAGACAAAAAAAAAGTAACTGATATTTTGTCGAAATATAAAGATAGAGAAATATTAAAAGCTAGAGAAATAATAGCGAATCACAAAGTTGATTGTAATGAAGAAAACAAAAGTGAAATATGCAAAGATCTTGTTACAAAGTTAAGGTCTCTCAGGGATACAGGAAGTATGAATAGTCCAGACGCATTAGCCGAAATAAAATTTAATAAAGATTTACCTTTTGAAAGTGTAATACCTATTGAGAAATCGAAGCGAGAAAAGCATCCAGTTAAAGTTTCAGTACCAAAATACGCTGTTAGCAATGTAGCAGATACTGTGGCCAGAGATCCGTATGCAAATTTATATCCAAGCCCAAGTTATACAGTCAACAGTTACTCACCTCACCCCCTTCCCCCTCAGGCACCTCCCCCCCTATCTGAAACATGTCTACTAGCACGTTTATTAAAAGATCAGGCACATTATAAAGGTAACTTAATAAACTGTGCTGTATTATTTTAAAGAAAATTATGTTTTTCATTATGAGTTGGTTTTCGCGAAGATTGTTTTTCAGGAAGGTCGTTTTTCTTTTTTGGTATTTTCTCCGTAGAAATTAATATGTTTTTGAAAGCAACAATTAGTTTATGTGTACCACCTTTGCAAACTAAATAAGCAAATTTTGAATTTGAATTGTTGAACGCTGTTTTTATTACAGGTATTTTTTAATTGTAAAGTATAACATTTCTATTACGTTAATGAAATGACAATTATTACAGGTCTATATAATGTTCCTCCTGAGGAATATATCTCGCAATATGCACATCATCCATTGGTCAACAACAGGTAAACATTGCATAATGCATATACACAGTTTTTATATACTTTCACTAAATATATTATAATGCAATCTGGAAAGATAAAACTAGAAAGATTTTTAAAGTACCCTGTGTCTTGATAGTACCATCTGAAAAAATTTACTATTTACCAAACTGAAGAATATAAAAACTTTCGTTCATCTAATTTTCTTTTCAATTTATCTAAGGTTTTTCTTAAGTTTAAACTTTTTTCCATATACCTTAGTACAAATAACAAAATAAGTAAATCGTGGAAATAATAATCATGTAAATAATATATTTGTATCAGGTACACGCCCACATTAAACCCATATCATCATGGACGGGATGTGGAACCGCCTCCACACCCACAAGATGTTGATATCTTGATGCGATATCTTACTACAAGGCAAGATTATTGTGTTTAATTTTAGAAAATCTCGTGGCAGTTTTATAAGTTTAGATTGTATATTCCAGTTGTATATTATTGTCAGCATTTACCATTTGTAATTGGCCAATGCTATTATTACAATTTTAAAACATGGAATGCAGATTCGTCAAGTTAGAGGCATTCATGTACTGTTAAATATTTTAATTTTTTAAATTTATAAATAGAAACTGGTAACTTTACTAAATGGAATACTCTTTTTAAAATACAGCCCTAGCTAGATTTAAAAGGGATTTTGAGTAGAATTTCGAGCTTAACAGTAATATGTTACTTTTTCAGTCACGAAAATTCTGGTAAAGTGACGTCAAAGCCGTCAAACACAACCACTAGAGAAGCCCAATGTCCAACAGGGTCATTCTCTTGTGACAATGGAGACTGTATATCTGAGACACAGTGGTGCGATGGAAATATTGACTGCCATGACGTAAGCGACGAAGCTAGATGCTCCTGCAAGTCTAGAGTGGACAAGTCTAGACTTTGCGACGGATATTTTGACTGCCCGTTCGGAGAAGATGAAATGGGATGCAACGGTAATAATAAATGAAATAAGTAATTAAATTAAATATTTAAAAATCCGCCTACACAATATAACAAATCTCACGTCAAACTTGCCTATCTTATTGCGTCGAAGGTTAACACAAAATTAATTTTTAATTTAATGTAGTTTCGTTTAGTTGATAGACGTGATTTTTAAAAATAAATAATCTAGCGACAAATTTTGTTGTAGTTTATGCTATCTGATATAAAAATAAAACGAAAAAGAATAATTTTTTATATAATCATACTGGCGACTGCCTCGCGACTTCGCGGTGATAGACAATAAAACTATAATTAAAATTATTTTATTAAACTTGATCTAATTCTTCAGGTTGTGCTGAAAATATGTTCAGCTGTGAGGACCTGGATGTGAACGCCCGCAGCACTTGTTTCATAAAAGAACAAAGATGTAATAATATAATCGACTGTCCGAATCATAGAGATGAATTTGAATGTAATAGCTTATCTCCGAGTTTACACGAAAAACCAGTGAGTACACTTAACTATTTATTCATTTATTAATAACTTACAACTATTTTTACATGCGATATCCAATACAATAGCTGTAACCATATTCATTTTTGAATTTCGTAACAAAAAGTGAATAAGAATAAAAAAGAAAGATATAAGAAGTAGCTTGTGTTATAAGGATTATATGTATATAATCTTATTGTATATATATCTTCTTTTTTGTTATTACAAATATAATTTTCCATGTATGGTAAAAAAATCTATAAACAATATTTAAATTAGTAAGAACCTTTAAAGCCTGTACTTGTATTAGAAAAATATGAGTAATAATCGCTTCTTGAAAATACTTAAACTTTTCAATTAACAACTTTCTTCCTATAAGCCAATTTGTTTGTGGCTTTTTGATCAGAGAAATTAATTTGAATACGCGAAAAGCTAAAAGAAATTTTTAAAAGGTTACTCGTGTTACGAATGCTTAAACAAGTATCAATGCATTTAAACTTTTTACGTTAAGCTAAGCTTTTGAGCGTGGAAAAACTTTTAAAAACAAAAAAGCGTCAATAATGGAGTAACATTCTCTAAATTGAAAAGAAAACTTCTTTTGTTTTAAAACGAATATTTTAGACAAAGAGCTAAAACTTCGCTATTTTATCAAATCAATTGATATACAATAAATTGATTTATATAATGAATTTCTATCACGAAATTCTAACCAGTAGTGCCTGTAGATATATTTGGTGGGGAATAAAATCCTATACCACGGACTTGCCTATACCAAACAGAAGTCGCAAGTGAACGAATTTCGCATTTATAAGTAATAGCATTCAGCACCGCTTAGTTCTTCATGCTGGCAGAAGTGAAACTTAATTAAAAAAATATGTAATATTGTCTTATATTGAGGAACTGACTGTTGTTCCATCACTAGATTTCTTGTTAATACCTAACATGAGTGTAGCCGTAGTATATAAACAAATTATATAAAAACCACTATCCTACAAAATGCCCCTTTTTTTTCTTGGACTCTTACCCCCCTTTAGGCCTGCTGAGCCCACAAGGGGGCGTTATTTTGTAAAAGGCTGTTCTTGATCAATTTCGGATCTATACCTATACATATTATAAAACTTTAAATGAACTATGTCTGTAAAAGAAAGATATTATAAAGATTGAGAAGTCTTTATGGGTCAATAAAAGCCGAAATAATGTTTTTAGGATTTTTGTTTGTTTGTTGTTACTATATGTAATTTGATGTGGTTTTTACAGTTGTATCATACAAGGTCTCACTTAAAATCTGACGTAGGTTTCATCTTGATACTTTGCTAAAAACAGTTCATATCTACAGTAGTAAGTTACGCGTGGAAAAAGTCGTGGTCTGCCTAAGTTTCATAAAAATTTTGTCATAACAAAATTGAGGGTAACATCTTGTTACCTTTACATAAAAGTTCAATAAGGGCAAATTGGTTTAGATTGCTGAATTGCTGATGTTAAGGTGTAGGTAAATTTTATTTCAGCTGTTTGCTATATCGAACACCGAGGGCTTTTTACATCGGAACTTTAGAGGCGATTGGTACCCTGTGTGCAAAAATCCATATATGTGGGCCCATGATGCATGTCGTCGTGAAACTGGACTTATAATAAGGTTGCTAATTCTATACATTACTCAGTCTTATATATATATATGTTACAACACAAGTTATATCTAACAATTTTGGCATGCTTAAAAATTGGATTCAATTCAGTTTCTGTACCAATTGATAACATTAAAATTAATTAAATAAACAAAGTCTATTAATGTGTAATTTTAATCTAATAAAAAAGTTTGTAGCACAATTTGCTATAAATTGCATTATATCTTACTATACACATCCCTAGGCTGCGTAATATTTTTTATACATGACGTTAAAAATCTGATTGTCTTTATATTATCTACAGGCCACCATACATCCAAATTGTGCCTATAGATGCGATGGCAAAAGTGACTTATTTGAATACTGGGCCTGGGGGTTTCATACAAACGAGTGATACCTGCTTCAATACATCAGCTATTTACGTCACCTGTCCAGATATTCTGTGTGGGACCAGGATGCTGTCGACGTCGCAATTGCTAAGAGAGGTTTGTAGGCACATCACCATCAACTATACCTACTATATATAATCTACATACATACAATATACCACATCTAGCGTTTGTTGGCGTGTGACAGAATAAAAATAATTTCTGAGCCATTAAATTTATTTTTTGAAATGAAGATGGCGCCCCCTCTTACTACCAATTTATGCTTGAAGTCAATATTATAAGGTGGACGATTTTGTTTATTGGATTTAAAACTGTAGTTCCAATGAAAATTCGAAAGCTTTAAACATTTTCCAAATGGACCAGTAGATTAGTAGATTTACACGTTCAATCAATGAAACAAACACTAATATTATAATTAATATCTGAAAAAACCATTACATGTGAAAACTTTCCCATATCGTCTGTCTGTTTATTGATTAACTCATCATTGAGATACAGGAATAAGGTTAAGGATTTAGTGCTCATATTGCATACAATGTATTATTTTTATATTTTTATTTGGCCTGTTGCTCTCGGACTATTTCCATCTTTAACAACTAGTAATACAATATAAAAGATTCTGTCCTCAATTCTATCGATTAAATTCAGTGTAGCATATAAAAGTTGTAACTACAATAGTACCTCTACATGTCTGATAAATGTAATCTTTGACAGAATACAGCTATTGAAAATATGCTTTTTGGTCGAAATAAACGATTTCTTCCGAACCGTGATCCCTACCAAATATTTTACGGAAACCGTCGACCGAAGTACACAAATAGAAGTGCTATGGAAAAAATTGCTTCGAGTAAAACGGTTTTGAAACATATGAGAAGCAAAAGAGCTGAAAGTAGGGTTGTGGGGGGGAAGCCCAGTCAGCCAGCAGCCTGGCCATGGATGGCAGCAATATACAGAAATGGCATGTTTCATTGTGGCGGAGTAATCATCAATCAGTTTTGGATTATGTCAGCTGCCCATTGTGTTCATGAGTAAGTTTTTTTCATACTATGGAAAGAAATTAAAATGTATTGCTCCTTCTTATTGATTATTTTTTTAAAATTGGTAGTGTATAAATTTGTTAGTATATTAAGTTAAGCTAAAGTAAGTTCGAGACTTGTGACTTCTTCGAAGTTATAGGATACTAACTTAATGATACAAATGACATTCAATAGTTACTTTTTCTTTTGTGTCTAAAAACATGGTGATCAAAGAGTTAATCTGTGTGATTTGACCCTATTTATCTATTTGGTTTTAGAGAGCGTTGATAAATTATAAGTTGCATTGCAATTTTACTACAAGATCATAATTTTTTTTTGGCATTAAGTAACCTCAGCTAAGTCGCTTAAGTTATCGAGTTGTATATACGTTATTTATAACGTATATATACTAACTAATTTATATTTAAATGTGGTGTACATTCATTTTTCTTTCACCTAGAATTCTAGACTAATTATAATTACGAACTACACTGAAGGAATGTTGTGGCTTGCAATTAATTGCCGTCACCAACAGCCATCCATATTTAAGCGCTCAATGGCTGCTTTCTGCCGTGTAGCCGGGAAACCCCACATTTATCTGCTGTCTTGTACAGGAAACGCTTCCAGCTAATTAATACTAAAGGAAAGTTAACATAAACATAGCTACGTGAAGCTTAGCTTCCTTAAGAAATGCGTGATTAACTTATTTCATGATTTCACTTTCAAGCTCATAATTTTATCAAAACATCACTCTTATCTTACTTTAGAATATTATAAATGCGAAAGTTTAAAGATGAATAGCTTGCCATGACTCAAATACTCAATTTTCTTCAGTTTTATCCGCTGTTTACTCAATTAGTGAGGAGAAATCAATTTATTTACCGATTTTAATTACCATCTATTTCCATAACGTTACGGTCTATATATAAAATTATTATTTGAGGTATCAAAAATTCAGTACATAAATAATTATAGAGCAAAAGTTCACGTTTAATATATAATAATAAATGTTTACTGTATAGATTTTGGAATCACTACTTCGAAGTACAAGTGGGAATGCTACGTCGCTTCTCGTTTTCACCGCAAGAACAAAACCACCCAATCTCACACATCATAGTCAACCATAAATACAATAAAGCGGACATGAAGAACGACCTATCATTACTGAAAGTTAAGTCAGAGATACAGTTCAGTCGGTGGGTTCGACCAATCTGCTTGCCAAGTCCAGACACCGCCGGAGCTGATTGGATGTGGGGCCCAACACCTGGTACTATGTGTACGGCTGTAGGTTGGGGAGCTACAGTAGAACACGGTCCTGATCGTAAGTGTCCAGATCGTATATTCTCGAAATAAATTTACATTTTACTAATAGAAAAAATCCTATAATAACATACTTTGTTTGTATGAGTCTCAGATATGAGTATTAAAAAGCAAATACATTTCACAAGTCATCTCTTTTATATCAATGTACTATGTAACCCATGGCTTCATAACTGTGGAACTCAAAGCTTATCAAAGACTGCTTTTGATTTTATCTAAAAACTGTTACAGAACAACATTGAATTAAAATGTTGGTTCGGATTACTTATAATTTGTAAAAAAGAAGTAAAGCGAGCCATCGTTAGCCTATCCCTTATTATTAGCATTTGCAGTGCAAGTAACATTAGTTAATAATTATAATTAATATGAGAACAATTGGAAAATTTACCATAAATTATTTAATTTACACTCATATATAATAATTGTATAACAAATCTGTAATATAATAGATTTGTTATACAATTTATTTGTAAGGAATAATAATATCGTTGTAGCCGATCATATGAGAGAAGTAGAACTGCCAATTTGGTCTGACTGCAAACACGAGGAAGACATAGAGGGTAAAGAAATATGTGCTGGTCCATTTGAGGGTGGTAAAGATGCTTGTCAGGTAATAATTATATAGAATTTAACATATTCCATTGAGAAAGTTAGTTCTTTTGTTTATTAAACAAGAATATCATGAAGCATTAAATATTTAATGCATAAAAATGGACTTAAGAAAAAGTTGTTTAAATAAGGGATATTTCTACTGAAAATAGCTTTTGTTAACCTAATTACAAAGACTTTATAGATGATAATTGTTACTGAAATGTTACTTAATAATTTGAATTCAGGGTGACAGTGGAGGCCCACTTTTGTGCAGAAACCCCACCAATTCTCAACAATGGTTTATAGCGGGAATAGTAAGTCATGGAGACGGTTGTGCTAGGAAGGGAGAACCTGGTGTTTATACCCGTGTCAGTATATTTATTAAGTGGATAAAAAATCACATTTGTAAGTGCTAATATTTAGCTAATTCTGAATTTGTACATCCATTCACTATATCATAATTAAAATACTCCTTCAGCTTCCAGTTCATTACCAAAGATACAACCAAAACAAGAGTGCCCCGGTTTCAAATGTCAATCGGGTATTTTCAAATGTCTTCCTGATAAACGAGTCTGTGATAAGATTGTTGACTGTCTCGATGGTGAAGATGAACGAAAGTGTGGTAACTCAAGATCATTCGATATCATATTTATGAGGACAACAAACAATGATAGCACTTTAGAGACTCGATCAAATTTAAATAATACCAAGACCGTCACAGATGTTCAACCTATTATTAAAGCTAGATATCAAAATGAAAACCCATTAGAAGATGATTTAAAACATTCTATAATACTTGAAAAGTCCATAAGCAAAAGTAGAGAAACTGAAAGTATTGAAATTTCTGACGAACAAATATCTACAGATAGATCAATTAAAAGTAGAGAATTAATCAATGATTCCAAAGAAGATATAATGGTGGCTATTACATCATCACGAGAGGCTTTAGAGTCTATGTCATCCGTTTTAGAAAATGATCAAAATCAAAGTACTAATACAGATAGAGGAGATGTAAAAGAAATTGATATAGAAGAAGAAAGTTCTACCAGTACGAAAATAATAGATGTTTCTACAACAACTACCGAAGCTACAACTATTCTTAAGAAATCAACAACCGAAATACCTGATATTAAAATCACTTCAACGATGTTGACGTTGACTATTCAAGATAATTTTATCCAAAACAACACTATTGAAAATACTCAAAATCACTCAATTACTAATAATTCAGATGAAACTGAAGCAAAATCGTTAATAATTGAACTTCTTCCTACATTAAATCCTGTGAAAGATGGAGATGAAGAAAATTTTGTGCCATCCTCTTTTAATACTAGTAATAATGATAAAAATTCAAAGTCAGATAAGGCTAAAAAACTTACTGATTTTACCGATAAAATTCATAAAATTGAAGATATTGTTTTGTCTGAAATCCAGCCAGCTAAAATACGGAGGAAACATCTCACACCAACTGAATTTGAATGCAGACAGTAAGTTGATAGCGTTTAATAGTTTCGGTTGTGCATTGTCTGTCAGTCAGTCACTCAATAAGAGTTATGATATATATAAAATACATCATAATTATATCTAGATTTTTGTGTCAATTTAGTCGTAGACTATATTTTATTCTAATGTAATTTTCCAAATTGGTGCAATTTCGTCAAAGGGTTACAAACGAATATATACATACAACACAAATTTTTGCATTTATAATATTAGTAGGATTTCAGTAAAAGGAGAGTAACCAAGGTTTTATTTATGTCTAACATTAATATTATCTTTGCAGATTATTACAAATAATCCCTCACAAATACCGTTGTGATCATAAAGCTGACTGTGAAGATGGCACTGATGAACTTGATTGTACCTGTACAGATTACCTTTCTACATTCGACAAGAATTTAATATGCGATGGGGCATTTGATTGCGCAGATGGACAAGATGAAATTGATTGCTGTAAGTATCATTTTCAAATTGACCGACAAAGAGACTTTTTTAACTTGTATTTTTTATATTTTACTTTATTTTACAGATAGTTGCCCAGAAAATACTTTCCTCTGTAAAGGAAGTCAAACATGTATACCTACTAAGTACGTTTGTGATGGTAAACCACAATGCCCACAGAAAGAAGATGAGTTAGATTGCTGTAAGTGTAACTTTAATGAAATAATAGTGAAATTTTGCAAGGATTCGCGCTATTTATTTATGGTTTCATAATATTCAAATTAACTGGTTTTGGGGTCTCATCTCCATAGCAAATTTTATTTATATTTATTTCTTGTTGAACTATAGTTGCACTTTCGAATGGAAGAGAACTGATGTACGAGGTTGATGGCACACCAAAAGTAAATACAGAAGGATTCCTGACTAGAAAACATAAAAATGATTGGCACGTGGTGTGTGAAGATAATTTATCAGCAAAACAACAAGAGCAAGTTGCTACTCATATTTGCAGATATTTAGGATTTAGGTAACAATGGCAATGTGCACTATTTAATTTTTAGATACATGTATTATTAGATATATGTATTATTTTTTTGTATTCGATATCCTACTAATAATTATATTATTAATTTCAGCTCAGCAAATAAATATATGGTAAAAAATGTAAATAATGGGTCCAATGTAAAAAAAAGGAGGGACGTACATGTGCCCGTACAATTTGCATACAGAAGTGAAGTCGACTCTGGTGAAGCAACATATGTAGTCATAAAAGATCCACAAATAATCAAGGAAGAATGTGTTCCTAATGTAACCAAAACGTGCATGTCTCTTTATGTATATTGCGACCGATCGCTGTTCGATACTGATGTTTTTCAAAAAAATTTTGAACGTGAAGCAGACAGTGTTTCTATAACAAACCGACCTTGGCCATGGATAGCAAAAGTTTATGTGGAAGGAGATTATAAATGCTCGGGCGTTCTTTTAGATGAGTCATTTGTATTAGTTGCTCAATCTTGCTTTTGGAATCTATTGTATGTATAATTGTTTCTGATTTTATTATTTATGCTTATATTATAAATTATATTTTATTTATTATTTTTTATTTTAAGGCTAGATAAAGAACATACAGTAGTTGTTCTTGGATCTCATAAAACTGTCAACGCTACTAGAGGGCCGTATGAACAAACATTTAAAGTAGACAATAAAACTGAACTATTCCCCAGCAAAGGTATACTTTTACATCTTGTAGAACCTGCAATTTACTCTTCTATGGTAAAACCTATGGGTATCACATCATCGTAAGTTTTATGATCATACATAATATTTCAATATTGATTAAGTATGTACATATATTCATAATCGCAACATTTACTGATTTATCATTTATTTTTTAGAATAATACCTGATGATAACTCAATATGTGTAGCAATTGGCCAAAATGAAAAAAATTCTACTATAAGCATATATTTAAGGGAAATAAGAGAAAACTGTTCGTTAGGTAATTTATGTTTTGAACGCGTCACTAAAAGTAATGTTTGTCGTGTAAGTATTAATTACCTCAATTTTATATACTCTAAAGTATAGTAATATAAAGTATTTATAGCATATGCCTTTTTTATATTCAAAGGAAATATTGAGTAAATATTTGATCAAAGTAATATCTTCTATATATATAAAAATGAATTGCTGTTCGTTAGTCTCGCTAAAACTCGAGAACGGCTGAACGGATTTATCTATTCTTGGTCTTGAATTATTCGTG
>JADGIL010001788.1:1440-22429 GCA_020352625.1 Cactoblastis cactorum
TAGTGGCTCCATACCACATTTTAAGACATCTATTAATGATTATTTTGTTCTTGTAGGGCACCCAAATAGAGACCAAGAACACATCGATAGACCTGCACATGCTGACGCCGAACGGCACGTATCAGCTGTTCGTGGTCGCCATGAACAGTCACGGATACTCGCTGCCTTCCAGCATGATACTCTTCAACTACACTGAAGGAGGTAATATCTTATATATTCAGGTCAAATTAACTTTTATTTTGTCGTTTTACAGCAAATAAATAATGATTAATTAAAATTTGAATATGATAATACGACATTGGAACGAGTAGTTATTTATATTTTCGTTTTTAGCTCTTTTTTGGACGTAAGAGGGAGGCAAACGAGCAGGCGGATCACGTCATTTTAAGTGATCACCGCCGCCCATAGACAACTGCAACACCCGCGAGGTCACAGAAGCGTTGCCGGCCTTTAAAAAGCCCCCGCCCTCCCCAAATAGTTTGTCAAAAATTGTAACACCAATACATAAAATTTCCATATGATGCTACAGACAGAATGACAAACACACACGTCAACATATAACACCCCTCTTTTGCGTCGGGGGTTAAAAAAGTAACTGCCCAGCATAACATCTTCTGTATCTATCTATCCAACAGAGGAAAAGGAAATAAACGGCATCCCATCTCCCCCCCACTCGCTGTCGGTGTCGTCGCAGTCGGCCACGTGGCTGACGGTCAGCTGGCAGCCGCCGCAGTTCTCCATGCCTGATGAGAAGATATCTTACACGTAAGTGATTTATTGCTTCAGGTGGCTTCGTTAACGCAGTGGTAAATCCTTGCCTCTCAACCAAAAGGGTTCGAATGCCGCCCAAACCATGATGGAAGAAGGCCTTTTTCTGATTGGTCTGAGTATTAGATGTTTATCTATATGTATATGTGCTAAAGCTTGTGTCAAAAATGATTTTTTTTTTCAATAAAAATAGCTTGCTGTTTGTAATATCAAAAAAATTCTATAACCAAATGAGACAAAAAAAGAATTTTAATTTTTAAAACTGTAAAAGAGTACATTAATTTAAAAATTAAAGATTTTTTTAATTAAATAAATAAATATAAAACTACGGTTTTTTAAAACTGTTATGAGAAAGTAAAAAAAAAAAAAAGTGGGCATTTATTATTAAAATCAGATTTATTATTAGATCAGTCTTAAGAGAAATCTAATCACGAAATCTAATCAGAAAAAAAAACATGTTATTATCATGTTACGGTAGGTGTTATACCTAGTAAGTATCTTAAATATTAAAGCCTTAAGATTGGATTTGGTGCGTTGCTATCGGATTCTGAATGTATTAAGGCGAAAACATACTTACGTGTCGTGGATTGTCAAAATCAAAAAGTTTTTTATTCAAGTAGGCCAAATGTTGGCACTTTTCAATCAGCATTATACTATTTATTTGTTGATTGCAAAGCTACAAACTACCAGCGTTTCGAAACGACCATTACTGAGAAGAACACACCGTAAGAATTTTAGCAGTATTGGTCCCTACAAGCCTGAAGGGCCGCAGACAAAAATGTAGAAATACATATAACAACAACAAAACAATTTTTTTGGAAATAATTGTTGGTTATTTAGTTCGTAACAATATTAATATTATTTATACGAAAAAGTAATATATCACAATTCCTCAAAAGCCGAAAACGCTTCTGTAACACAAGGTGTTGCAGGTGTCTTTGGGCGAAGTTTATCACTTTACATCTCGTGACCAACAGGCTCTTTTGCCTCCCTCTTTAAAAAAAAAATATAATAAAGCTATGACTAATTTACCATATCAAATATAACGTAACGTGTAACAGTTAACGTATCTGACCACTACTCAGGAGCTCCCGGGTTCGATCCCCGGTCAGGTCATGAAGGAAAATGACCTTTTTCTGATTGGCCTGGGTCTTGGATGTTTATCTATGTATATATGTATGTATTTATTATAAAATATAGTATCGTTGAGTTGGTATCCCATAACACAAGTCTCGAACTCACTTTAGGGCTAACTCAATCTGTGTGAATTGTCCCTATATATTTATTTATTATTTATTCATACCTCACAGATTGTTCTTCAAATCACCAACGCAAGTCGGGCCCAGCAACGTGACATCAGTTCACACGACTGTGAACGGTCACACATTGGAGAAACTGACTCCGAACACACAGTACGTACTGTGGGTCAAGGCCCACACGTCAGCAGGGGACTCGCTGCCTTCCGAGACCCTGGTAGCTTGGACTGATCCAGCTTACCCTGCATATGTCGAGGTAAAGTGAAGCCATATATTTCGAGTTATTCGTTACCACGAACACGGATGGTGTTTATGGTCGGCATTTTTCTATTTTTAAACCCCGACTCAAAAAGAGAGGTGTTATAAGTTTGGCGTGTATGTGAGAGTGTCATTCTATCTGAGGCATCATAGCTCCCAAACGGATGGACTGATTCGGATAATAATTTTTTGGATAGAAAGGTGACTTAATTGAGAGTGTTCTTAGCTATGTTGAAAACCCCTGACGCAAAAAGCGGTGTTAGTTTGACGGGTTTCAAAATATTTACAAGTAATTTCTTACTTCGGGGAAAAATCGACGTATGTTATTGGAACAAAATTGCGTAGAACAAAATGGCCCTTGCCTATAACCACGCTTTCACTGAGCCGGCCCGACGCGTCCGACGAAATAATACTTTTAGGGTAATTTATGGGAAAACAACTGCAGTTGTTATAACAACAATGCCTAAATTAGTTTTGGTTACAAAAATACACGAAGTATTCTGAGGTTGAACTCACAATAACGTTCCTTATTAGCTAGCAATAAATCTTAATTTCCTACCTATTTAGAGAAGTTTCTAATTATTGGTATAAGTATTTAAGTACGAGTACGAGGCGCATGCAGTGCGCGCGTCCAAGTAAAATACTTTGATGCCGGTTGCAAGTATTAAGTGCTGAGACCTGGTTTATGGTTTACTTGTATACCTGGTTTTAAAACCTGGTCGCGTAAATACGTAACAACCCTAGTTTGTGTAAAACAAAGTATAAATATAGTATAGTTTGGTTTTCTCGTACACCTTGTCATTTACGAACCACAATAAAACATCAAAGTACCCGTAAAATGAATATCCCGTAATATAACCTTACAATTTGACAAATAATTACAAGCCAGAGCGAAATAAAGGGTTGTGACCGTTAATGATGTGGTTGCTTTTCTCGCTTCGCCAAGAAATTCACAATTAAGCTAGACTCCCTGCTCCTTAGTGTAGGAAAAATATACATATGTATATATATGCGAGTCTGTATTCACTGGGTAAAAAAATATTACTGTGAAAAAGTGGTTTACAACAAATGGTCTAGAATGTGTTTCAAGGCGTATGCCTTGCGATCCGGAGGTTGTGGGTTCGAATCCCACTAGAGGTAACTTTATTAAAAAAAAGTTATTTCTGGTCTGGTTAGGATATTGCAAGCTTGTATCACCTGATTATCCGAAAAGAAAGATGAGTCCGTGCTTCGGAAGGCACGTCAAGCTGAGAGTCCCAAACACCATTTAGCGTTTGCATAACCTCTCCTAGGATTGGTTCTGGTTTACCCTTTGGATTGCAGAGGTTAGACGGTAGTCGCTCTGTGTAAAAACCAGTAACCTCACCAAATCTCCAAGTTTAGTTAGCGGACCATAGGTTTTGAAGCGTCACTGCTGAGTATGCAAACGGGATAACGCTCGGATAAGTAAGCATTCATGCTGCAGGCTTAAAAAAGCAGCAGGCTCCATACCACTAAACATACACTTAAAATAATTATTAATTATTTTTGATTTTACAATTTTTCATGGGCATTGTTGATCACTTTCCACCAGATGACCCGCTCTCTATTTTGCTGCCCTATGCCATAAACAAAAGAAACCTTTAATCACTTGTTTAGCCTCCAGCGGTGAACCCAGTAAATCTGGTGCGAGAAGGCTTCAGCATGACCATCCTGTGCATAGCGATGGGAACTCCCACGCCTACGATATCACTCTACATCTCTGGTAAGTTTGCAAACACTGAGAGTATTTATTTCTATTAAATGTGTACAAGCTGTTTTATAATCTATGTATAAATATAATAAAATTGTAACTGAGCTATGTCTGTATATGGGAGATATTTGAGAAAAATATAAATATGACTTTATACGACTATAGAAGCTAAACAAAAGAAAAAACGATTGGTTTTAGAATTTTTGTCTGTCTATCTGTATGATTGAACGCGCATCACACAAAAATTACCGAACAGATCTGAATGAAATTTGTCACAACGATGGACTATGACCTAGATTAAAAGATACTACTTAGATAGGAATATAATTATCCCGGAAAAATGTACGGTTCCCGAGGGATATAATTTATTGTAATCGAGCAAGGGGCTGACTAGGTATCCATTGGTCGGACAAAGTCTAGGCATTAGCTAGTTTGATATAAACAGTTCCAAACATTCAGTCTATTTAGCCATTAGAAATTGTCAATAAACCAGCATAAAAAATTACAACATCAAATTAGTATGTCAATTTAATATTAATAATATAATTGAATATTAAATCAGCTGTTTAAGTGTTAATCAGTCGTTTAGGAAGTTGGTGAACTCGGCTCTTAAACGTTTTTAAGGGCCCAGTATCGACTGGAGCCGGGTACTTGTACACACCAAGAAATAAAAAAATAAGGAGTAAAAAAAAATAGGGTGAAAAATACGGGCCCCGAGAATTGCATTGCCTAGGGCCCCTGACAGGGTTAATTCGGCTCTGGTTATATGTACGTATATGATGATAACTTTGAAGCCTGTTTTCAACTTTGGATGGTATAAGGTTGATTTTCCTTTACGGTTTTACACGACGATTCGCTTTCGATTAATACCAAGATTGGTAACGCTCGTAGGACAACGCCATACGGAATTGACGTCTCATACAAACATTAATTAACCATTGTAAAACGCTTTCTCGCAGGTCGTCTAGTCCGGCAAGAAGTAACACGACACATGGTGACGGTGATCCACAACGTGACCCGCGACATGGACCAGATCTCGTGCTACGCAGACAACGGGTACGGAACCCCCATGCAGGCTTCCAGGAAGATCAACATTTCACGTGAGTCTTATAGATTGTTTTTTATATTCACTCCGCCCTCCCCAAATGGGGAGGTTTCCCTATTTGCCGGCAACGCTTCTGTAACCCCGCGGGTATTGCAATTGTCTATGGGCGGCGGTGATCACTTAACGCCTGCTCGTTTGCCTTCCTCTGACATAAAAAAAAGCTATAACTAAAACATTGTCACACAGATGTGCCAACGATCCAAGCATCGGGCATCACAATGGCGGCGGCTGGGGACTCAGTAATTCTGGAGTGCCGAGTGGAAGCCCTGCCGAAACCCACTATCGCCTTCTGGAGGGATCCCAATGGAAGAACTCCTGTGATCGACGGCCCCAACTACTCGATACAACTTGTGGCTGACCCTGAGGTAAATTATATGGCTTCACTCGTGTAAAATTAGTCTAAAGTGAAAATTTACACATTTTAAGTTAAATAATCTTCAGAGTAATGAATGTGGAGGAAGGGAAAGAAGTATGTCAGGACCGTAGCAAGTGGAAGAATGTAGTCTCTGCCTACCCCCTATGGGAAAACGCGTGATTGTATGTAAAAAAGTCTAAATAAATATATTTTATAGTCTTAATTTTTTTTAAGATATAAGATAAAAAAAAGAGCTTTAATATTGTTTAAGCAGAATTTGTCTTTCAATCGTGCGTTATCTGATTACCAAAGATAAAAATAAAACAAGTTAATCCAAAATAAACAAATTTTCTTTAAAAATTAAGTATTTATAATACATTATACATATTTTTATTAATGTAAGAAAGAGGTAAACGAGCAGGCGGGTCACGTGATGCTTAGTGATCATCGCCGCCCATAGACAACTACAATACCCGCGGGGTCACAGAAGCATTGCCGGCCTTTAAAAGCCCCCGCCCTCCCAAAATGGGGAGGGCTTCCCCGGACAAGCCGGCCCATTCATGCTTCATTCATGTTTTATTTTATACTGTTATTAAATTCGATCCGAAATGACATAATTATTTAGTAAGAACAAACTGAACATGAAAATAAAATAAAAATAATTTCATAACTGCTTTCACCAAAAACATTCACGGAGAACATCAAAGTAAATTTATTTTTAAATGTTCTAAATGCGCATTTGTGATAAATGTAGAATCAGCAACTTTTGACTACTTCGATTAGAATCGATTCAAAAATCGTCTATCCGATTTGGAATTTAATACGCGATCGTCAGCTCGGCTCTATCTCAATTAATATTATGGAGATTCGATTATCTAAACCTCATTGTCATTCATGAAGCCATCAATGAAAGCTAAGCGGCCCCCTTTCTGTTCGTTTGTCATCTCAAACGCCGTGATTTATGATAATTCTGCCAAAAGTTTATCAAATTTCACGTCTCTCATGCAAAACCAATGATTTATTCGGAGATTTCTTTTAAAGGTCAGCCGCTAAATGTCTTTCAGCGGCTGACCTTTAATTGTCAATTTTCCACGTGTAATTAATGAATTGTCATAAAGAAATTATTTCTATAATAAGCCAATAAAAGCAAAAAATTACTTAGCCATTTTTTCAACAGGACCAAACCAAATACACGATGCGATTGGTAATCAAGAAAATTTCAGAAGTGGACGAGGGAGACTATTTCTGCCACGCGGAGAACGCCTTCGGAAAGACTTTAAGACCGGTCTCCGTGAGGCTGAGACCGACTTCCCCCCACCATAACGTCACCGAGTGCTGCACTAACGTACGTATCCCCCTCCGTGGCGTTAACGTGCCTGATCGCTACACGAAGGTCCCAGGTTCGATCACCGGTCAGGTCATGATGGAAAATTATCATTTTCTGATTGACCTGGATCTTTGATGTGTGTAATACACACACACAATTATAAAAAAAATAGTATCGTTGAATTAGTATCTCATATAACAAGTATCGAACTTACTTTGTGGTTACCTTAATTTGTTTGATTTGTCCTTATATATCATTACTAGCTTTTGACCCCGACTTAGCTCGTATTAAATTCGATTTTTTTTTATGTAAGAGAGAGGCAAAGGGGGGGGCACGTGATGTTTAGTAATCACCGCCGCCCATAGACAACTGCAACACTCGCGCAGTCACAGAAGCGTTGCTGCCCTTTAAAAAGGAGGGAGGAGAAGTTGGGCTACCAGCTCTCCCACTCATCGGACGGAGCATGGCGGCTGATAGCCGTCATTCAGGCGTCGGTCTTCTGTGGGAGTGGGGTACTGCCCCGGACGAGCCAGCCCATTCATGCTGCAGGCTCATACCACTATGAGTATGATTTCTGAGTGGTTTCATCAAATTATGTTCGTTGACCTGTTTGGTATATTGTTTAGAATTCAGTTTCTATTACTTGATTCTCCTCCCTATTAATTAATTGTCAGTGATTTCAGTTAATGTTCAAAGGCTTAAAGAAATAAGTATCAAATTAACGTCTGGAGAAATTCATGAACTAAAATTTCCAGAACAAATGAATGCTACTTTAAATTTGCGTATTTAAAATGTAGCTACACTTTAATATTTAAATTTCCACTTTGAGCCAATGAATTACAACTGCCGAGACTAGGGTGACCATCTCCACGTCAATTGCAGATATTTTGATAAAAATCTTTATTGTGACTTTTAATTTTAAAAGTTGTATCATCTCATAAACTTTTGGGCTCTAGTTAATGTTTTATGTAATAGAAATAGGTATTCTTTGCGAATATACAAGCAAACATCAATTCATCAATAATGTAAAAAGATACAAGGATAATGCATATTAAAATATACTTAATTCAATAACTGCATGTTTTTAGTCGTTTGTTTGTTTCTTTAATCGTTTTAATCTCAGATAGTTTTTTCAAAATGCTATTTTGCCATTAATTATAATATAAATTATTTTTAAATAAATGGACGGTTATTATGTTTTCTTATAAAACATATTTCTACAGATAAAATCTTATCCCTTATCGGATAGACAAAGCCAAGGTTTGTGAGTCTCGTAGGCCACACTTAGCTGAATATTTAACTACGATATATTGTTATAGTAAATATTTTTGTGTAATGTCATTTTTAAATATCCGGGATATTTAAAATACATCCCGTAAAATTCTGAGAGTGTATCCACCCTAACTGAGAGCCCGTCCAGCATTTATTTTCGTCTCAAAATTAAAGTTGTTCGAATGACAAGTTTCGTCTGGCCTCAAACGGCGCCGACCTATCAATTGAGACCTCCAAAACCCCTTTTGATAATGCTTTTAAAACAATACAACGACTGTTTAATTGTGAATTTCGTTACTTACAACCGAATTGGACCCGTGAAGGGTTCTGCCCTTCGTAAAAGTTAAAAGTACGAGTTATGCTCAAACATCCAATTAATATTTCGTGCAATTTTTGCTATTGATTTGAGTTGTGATTGGTTTAGTCTGGCCCGGTGACTGTTTGTAAATCAATCAATGTTTGATTTTATTGTTCACTAGCTAATGCCCGCGACTTCGTCCGATCAATGGATATTATATCTTGTCAGCCCCTTGCTCAGTTATAATAAATTATATCCCTCGGGAACCGTGCATTTTTCCGGGATAAGAAAAATCATTAATAAGTTGAATATTTCGTGACAGATGAACGTATCATCAACCTGCATCGACGCGTGCAGCTTCCACATCGACATGGACCACATCCTGGACCGGCCAGAGTGCCTCAACGACTTCGACAAGCTGATGAAGTGCGCCGCTGATGGATCAGGTATCACCCATTTTTTAATGGTATAAAGCAACAAACTAGCAACGAGGGGTGACCCGCTCACCTGTTAGTAAGTGATTGCCGTTGCCCATGGACATGGACAATAGCAGTACAGTACTTGTTTTTTTCTTCTCTCTGAGTAGAGTCACGTTACATGTACAATTAATATTTGCTAGTAGCATGAAGTCGTCCGGGGAGGTACCACACTCCCACAGAAGACCGATGCCTGAATGGCGGCTATCAGCCGCCATGCTCCGTCCGGTGAGTGGGAGAGCCGGAGGTCCAACTTCTCCGCCAAGGCCGAGGTTTTTTATAGGCAACGCTTCTGTAACCCCGCAGCTGTTGCAGTTGTCTAAGGGCGGCGGTGATCACTTAACGTCACGTGACCCGCCTGCTCGTTTGCCTCCCTCTGACATAGAAAAAAGCACTCCACTCTCACAGAAAAATAACTTGTAAGTAGTAGCGTTACTGCTGCTATACATAGATAGGCGTGTGAAAGATCAACAAGCCCTTCAGACCTCAAAATAGTAGTTGCATTAGGCGTGTTGGCATTTAGTCTTGTAGATGTCGGTAGGGTGGCCCCGTCCCTTGCTGGACTTGCCCCGTGATCAGGTGCCCCGCATACCTCTTTTCTTGACAAGTCATTTTAAAAATTTAAAACAGATGTGTCGGAAAATTCACAAATATTACTCATCTGAGTCGACTTGTTAAGAAAAATTTCCCCTACTCAGATTAATTAAACACCTCTAATTGTTACAAATTACATTATAGACCACCGTAGCTGCTGCGCCTCATGGGGTGTACCTCGTGTCTGCCTCGAGCTGTGCCGCGGAGGAATCGTCTCCAGGAACTGTACCCTGCAGCATGCCCATCGAGCTCTCACCTGCTTCAGGGAGTCCGGAGCAAAGATGCCTGGCCCTCCGAGGAATCTGAAGGCACATGTGGCTCCTACGCCAAATTCTGTCCTTTTGAGGTAATTTCCAAAGTTGAGCTTTTTAAGCAATAGGTATATCAATTGTCATGTTAATAGGTATATAATTGACATGGCATGGATCTTAAGCTTAAGCAGTAAGTTTAAGTCTTTAATTTTAATATGGCGTAACGAGTACTAAATAATTGAGTTATAAAATGATTGATAAAAGTTAATAGACGTGGAAAAATTGATCTGAAATTTAACTCTAAAGTTAACTTTTATTTCATTAAAAAATTATATAAATTTAGATAAACGTTTGACAAAAGGATATTATTTTGCATGAATCTCATTATCTTCTTTACTTAGAGTAAATTTGATATTATTTTTAACATTAAAGACTTAATCAAACTTCTTCTTCTACTCCCTTGCACTGTCCCACATTAGGTGGGNNGTGGGGTCGGCTCTCCTAATCATTTCGCGCCAGGACAATCCGTCGAGGCTTATCTGGACTTAATCAAACAATATTCTAAAATTCTAAGACTCTAAAATATTCAAAATTAAATCCAGTACTTCATAAAGACAATCATTTTCAGAATCGCAGACTTGGAATTCGTGGAATATAATTAATCAAAGAGCTTTTCAATTCTGAAAATCACCTCACCGACAAACGATGTTCTGTAGTAATTATTCCATTTCCCGTTAGTTTTTGTTTGAAGCTAGAAAATTCGGTAATTGTTTATCGAACAAGAGAAGACAAGTCTAGAATTCATATTGAATCTACTAATTGTTTATAAAGAATTCGTTTGAATAATGAGTTGATTATAGTACAAACTCCATTCCAAGCATTTATATTAATACACGTGACATTCTTAGAAGTTATATAAAAATCTTTCTCAGTTGGGATCCTCCAATCAAGAACCCTCAGACTGTCTACCTGTATCGCGTGTTCTGGCGAGCGTATGGCGCAAAAGTGCCAGAGAAATTAGACACCAGTGAGACAAGCGTGGTGCTGACTGGTCTCCAGAACGACGTGCGATATGAGTGTGTCGTTAAAGCTGCTAATGATGTTGGTAAGACTCTTTTAACTACCCGATATTTGGTTTAAAAAGAAAGCCGATGTGAAGACGGAAGGATGCCGTGTAAAACAACCATATAAGGATTACGTTGTTGGTAATTAGCTTACGTTGATATTCTAAAAGGTTAAAACGGTTTATCATAAATAAAATTAATGTGAGTATCTTCTACAGGTACGTCGTCTCTCAGTGACCCGATCTTGTTCACAACAGCAGGCCAGGAAAGTGGAGCAGCATCCGCGCGGGTCACTTCATCCGGCACCGCCTCTGCGGTGGGCCTTGCCGTGGCTTGTGTCCTAGTTGCGGCTATTTTATTGGCCGCTGCATTTTACTACAGGCATAAAAAGGTACCCTTGATTCACAAATAACACTTGTTTTTTGGGCTTCTAAGCATGAACAATAAAAGAATACATATGTTGAAACAAACGAAATTAAATTGTATTTGTAAGTATTTTTATTAAGATGATGTTATTATATCTGGCCATGACTTTGAATTACACAAAATTCTTCGGTTTTCAGAATCTCCGATTGAAGTCGCAAGGCGGCGTAGCTTTTGAGAATCCTAGCTACCTTAGAGAGCCTAACCCTGACACTATTGTAGGCAATGTAAGTACTATTGTCGGTGACAAAAAGTTAAAAGTCAAATGTTGTTATTGCAATTTTTTAGTTAATTTTAGCAGGAGGAATATCGTTATACCTATAATTTAATACCTATAATTTATAAGTATAAGAATCAAAATTTTCTTTACTAGGGTGCTGTACTGAACGGCAATGTAAATGGCGGAAACGGAATAGCGAACGGAGTATCAAACAGTTCAGCGTGGAGACAAGAGACTCTACAGAACCCGGGCACAGCCATTCCTGCAGCCCGGGAGGTGGACCCCACGCTGTACGAGGAGTTGAAGCTCGGTCAGGACGGCGCGGGCTTCAAGAGACTGAAGCCATAGCCCGAAGCGGCGCGCCGCTCGCCGCTGCGCTCCCCGCGGCTGTCGTCGCCGCGCGTGGCGCCGCGCTTCTGAGCGACGCGGCCCTGCGCGGCTTTATATATAGCGCCGTCAGCGCTTTTACACAGTATTCTCCTCTCGCTCGCACTCACGATTTGCCCATATTGAAAGTAAGGTTTAGTTGATATGCAACTTTGACACTTTAGTTCTTATACTTTATCTGTATAAGTGTTTAAAATAATGTAAATCTAAATGAGCTGTCAGATTTGACTGATAGACCAACCGATTCGACACGGGCGGTAGGTGACGTACCAAGTAACCAAGCGCATAAATACTTATCGAATAAACAAAACGGCCCGTTCTTTATGTTGGTCGGTTTTAGATCACTTTTAGTAGCGTTGTTAATCGTAACGTTGATTTTTCTATTGTAAGAATAATAAACAGTTCACAACTATAAAATAGAAGTTATTTTGGTATATATGTAAAGTTACGGAACTCTAGTATCATAGTTTTTTTTTTTTTTTTGTAAAATGTATCCATATATGTTATGTTTCCAAAAGTGCTTATAAAATCCCTTATCATAGTTTGTTTACATTATTTAAAGTACCTTAACAGATAGAATATATGATCATAGATTCAATTTGATCAAGTTAGGAGTGTACCTATCCTTTTATAAATAGTAGTTCTCATAGAAGTATCCACCACGATTGTACATTAGAAATATGCGAGCGAGATATTTCGAGAATGTATATATTTCTATGACAAAATATCACAAATAAATTATGTACAGTAGTGTTTTAATGCAACTGGTTGGATACGCTGCCATAGCAGAGTGTAGACAAATATATTAACGATAACATACTTGATGTGATTTTTAACCAAAAAAAAATGACTTCTTGTACTTGTCATTTCATGTATATATTGATGGGAGACCTTTAGAAGCTTTGTTCAAACTGTCTTAAAGGTTGATTGCGCTAAACTTTTTATGGCATTCTTCAGTAAGTACTTTACTTGCTCTTTTTATCGTTTTACATTACTATATTTATCATTATCAGGATATTTTTGTCATTATCAGGATATTTTTATCATTATCAAGATATTTTTATTATTATCAGGAAATTATATTGTTCAATCCAATTGCAATTTATTATCTATTATCGTTTTGTCTTCAGAACATTTATGACAGAATTTTTATGTTTTGACAGTAACGCCATCTAGTTTTAAGCGTAGGAACAGAGCTATCAATGAGCAATTTTTGACTCCGTAGCTTCAATTCGAATTAAATGATAATTTAGGTCATTCTTAAACAAAAATGTGCCTTCAAATGATTTATGAAGTAGGTAATATATAGTAGAAATAGTTACCTTTCGGCCTGTAAAAAAAATAAGTACCTAATGTAAATAAAACGCACATTCCATGTAACAAATGTAGAGGAACCCGTATCTGACAAATAATATAATTTTGCTGTACTAGTTATAATATAATTATATGTACATATATACAAAAATAAAAGTGACACACATTTATACAAATAAACTTGCTTATCGGTGCGCTTGCCAAAGGTTTTTTTCGTAAAACATCATCTTCTGAACAATAATGTATAATGTGTTCCGGTTAGATTTTTCACATGACAGTCTTTGCATTCGACGTGTCGATCAAAATCAATGATGGCATTGATTTTTATCGACACTTTGAATGATGCCTAGCAAAAAAAAAATGCACATATCGGGTTTGGCGATCGCACCGACGTCATTATGCATATTATTTAATTAAAATTTTATGTCACATGTTATATCTATTCAGTCTATTATAGAATTGACTTATTACAATATGTATATATTAATAAAAAAACACTGCATTCAGTAAAAATAATAATTACTATAATAATGTATTGAATATAAAATATAATTATTATTTAATATTGAGGTTTTATGCGTGTATTAATAACTGTAAATTAGGATGCGGACCTCTTTAAATAAATATTGTTTTTAAAGAAGCGGGTTTAAATTTTTTAACTGGCAATCCAGTTTTAAGCATATCAGTTACCATATTATGAGAAGTACTTTAAAATACACCATTTTTTATATACATTGCAACCTTTATATACCATTTGTCCATTACTACTAGGTTAATGTATATTAAACAAAAAATCTTATTCAGAGACTTCATATCAGCGTATTCGAAAAACGTTTTTAAGGAATCTCATAAAAAATTTAACGTGCTTACTTTTTTCTTATACGCTCGTGAAGTCTAGATCATATTATGTATCAAATATTTTCAGTTCCATTTCTTATAAAGTAATTTTGATCTAATTGACCGATCGATAGGGCTTGGCTAAGAGTCAACATAATACGTTGATGTACTGAAAAAGTCATTGTAGATTTTAAAAAAAACCATTTGTGTAGAAACATATTTTTTTTAAAATTCATATCTGATATTTCTTGTTAATGATCTCATTGAAAAGTTCGAAATATTTCTTACATGAAAAAATTTTCGTGGTCAATAACTGCATAGTGTGATTAAATTGTATATTTTTGCTCAGAAAATGAGGATGTGATGAGTATATTAGGTCATGTATTGTACTAATAATACCTGTAATTTAGTTAAGAAAGGATGTGATTAGATTTGTAAA
Organism: Cactoblastis cactorum; assembly: GCA_020352625.1. Lineage (NCBI taxonomy): Eukaryota > Metazoa > Arthropoda > Insecta > Lepidoptera > Pyralidae > Cactoblastis > Cactoblastis cactorum. Next base: position 15,817 of record JADGIL010001788.1, read on the forward strand.
TAATATTGATAAAAAAGAAATAAAAAGACAAATATTACTTCTTTGTTTTATTCATTTAACTTTTTTTTTAAAGATGCTTATTTTTTTAATCGTATCGTCTACTTGAAATATATCATGCTAAAACCTGCCATAATAAAATAATTTTAGTATGATATACATTTTAGTAAGAAAATTTAATAATGGCAACACAGGGGTATAAAGTAAATTAAATAAAGTCAAAAATCTATATTTTTCATATGATTTTTCAGCATCGAGAGAAATATAGATATCTCACTTACATTCGTCTAAGAATGTAAGTGAGGTTATATGAAATGCGTTGGGTCTTTAATTCAAATATTCATTCAAAATGAGTGTTCGTTATTTCCGGTCATCTCTCATTGGTGGTCGCTTACGCTGATTATGCGTCTCATTCATTTGTACCAAAAAAAAGGTATCGCTATTTCAGTCACACACTTAGAACGTTTAAGCTCCTCACAGCGTATGCAGTCCTAGTATTTTAAAATAATCATGGTACATTTTTATGAAATTTTTCTTTCCTAAAAGTGATTAAAAAGTTTAATTATTTAGTTGTGAGGTTTTGTTGAAGTTTAGTTTTGTTAAAAATCCTCAAAAGTTTCGATCTAGGATAGATCGAAATCGAAACTTTTGAGGATTTTTTAAAATGAGATTTACACATTTTTCCTTTTGCATTCAAGGTAAAATGTTTAAAAATGCTTCACAAAACCAAAACATTTCTTATCAAACCTCTAGGAAAACAAATCTTATAACTGGCAAACTGGCAATGAGCAAAGTTGCCGAGTTACGAACTATCTGAGACAACGAAGGTAAAACAAAATCCCTTACTTCAGCTTTCAGAGTCATAACTGAACCAAGTTATTATATTTTTATTAACCCAGCAATTTTCTATTTTTACGTAAAGTTAGGTAGGATTTTACGATGTTTGTGTTCTTTAAGACATCATAAAAATATATTTATGCACCAAACTAATTTAATTTATTATCATGTATTATTTTTTCCAAATATAATTAAAATAGTTTCTTTCATGGTTAACGTCATGCCAATCGTACGGCAATCTTACGTCAAGAAGAGTTATCCAGGTCTGAAAGGAATTAGAGGCCGTTCTTGTATGGAAGTAAAATTATGAATGGGGGAAAAGAAAAATCGATATTATCTATATCTTATTTACAAATTAGTGGTAGATTATCAATAGCAATATGGAAATTCCTTCTGTCTCTTTCAATTCCGTCCTACTGGGTACAAGGCAGACATATGCAGCCACTTCATCTTTGAGGGAAAAGAGTGTGACGTTGCTTTTTCACGTAGAACATGCCTGCGTCTGTGTCGCCGTAATGCGTCTTATTCAGCAAAAGTATTTTTATTTTCACACAACACATAGGACGTTTAACTTTTCATGACTTAAATTGATATATGTAGTGTGAAAGATATACAGTATTTTGTTCAAAATAAAGTACAACTAGGTATGTTAAATATTATATGGTCTGCATGCAGACCGAATATTGTGGGCTAAGTAATATTTAAAGATCATATTCGTATTCTTCTAAATTTTGAAATTAAACAAATTTTCACTTCTTTCGTGGATGTAAAATTGCAATTTTAACGATTTGAAGTACTAGGCAACCATATATCAATAAGAGCTCTCTGAGTCTGAAAAGAAGGAGAAGACATAATATATCTGTCTCTATCTTGAATTAAATTTATGAATGGGAGGGAAAAGGATAATTAATATATCTATCTCTTGTATACACCATTATGTGACCATAGAGATTATTTTTCTATATAAAAATTCGTTGCCAGTTTATCGATTACTATTAGTAGCAAAAATCTATGTTCACCTTTAAAAATTGCAATACTTTTTGTAATAAATTAATTATATTTTAGATTGTAATTCATTACATAAAATATTATTAAAATTTTAATAACTATCATTAATATCAAAAAAATGGCTTAGGTGGCATAAGCCAATTGTGTAATATCCTTAATAAGTTTATCTAGTCTATTACCCACACTAAAGTTCATTATAAGCAAAATAGACATTTCTTTTCTTTCTTTCTATTCCCTCATGCAGGTACAAGACAGACAATATACCCCCTCTCATCTCACAGAAAAAAAGGTTTGTTATTGTTTTTTCACGTATTTCGTACATGCTTGCATCCTGTATGCAAGATATGAAATTTAATATACAGCAGAGTTATCAGGACTTCTTGTCCTTCTTACTTTCGAATATGGTTCTATACTCATCTTACAAAGAGATCTTTTCTCCTCACACCTATGATGTTCTAGCATTAAAAATAAGGTATATAAAAATCAATAAATGAGAAAGACACAATGTGGATGTACGTCCAAAGTACTTAATCGAAATCTGTTTTTCATATTACTAGTGAAATAAAGCATTTAAAATTCTAAAGGATTTTTTTAAAAGCTGAAAATGAAAAAGTATTTATGAAATAATGAAAAATGAGGCTGGGAGGCACTTTCGGATATCAACATGGATAAATCATTCAGTTGCTTGTCAATGTCATCGTCGCTCGGTGTAGATTGAATTTCGCGCACTGCCTCTAAATTTTTATCATTTTCATACGTTTATCTAAAAAAATAATCATATTTTAAGGATTACTATATGCATAAAAATGATTTCGGCACCTTCAAGAAAAGGGCGTATAAATTCCTCAAAGGCCAGCAAAACGCTTCTGTGACCAAGTGTTGCAGGTGTCTAAGGGCGGCGGTGATCATCTAACATCACGTGACCAGCCTGCTTATTTGCCTACATCTTTCTTTAAAAAAAATTGATATAACTTTTCAACCAAAAACATCCAATGTTTTAAAAATATCTCCCATGCATTTACTACAGTTACAATTTCATTACCTACCCACAAAAAAATAGATCACCTGAACAGACCGAAGTTAGAAATTACCTTTGTAATACACAAGTCAGACGAAGCTTGCGAGTTTCGCCGTGGTTCACCCGGGCTGTACAAATTAAAGCCAGCAATTTCCACTTGACCAACTTCAATGTGGGGTGCTATAGGCAAAGAAACTTAGACACGTTTGTAACCTTTGTCAAATATATTTGTATTTGAATCCACATAATTTGATAAGGGAAATTTCGATCATTTCGTACAATTACCATAAAATTAAAAGAAGCATTTTAAAAAATACGATAGAACTGATTCCTTTCAATTGCCAGAAACATTAAGCTTAAAAACACAATCACCAAACTTTCGATTAATAATCTCAACAAATTAGATTTTACAATGTATTTTTTATACAACTGAATGCTACCCACCTGATGGTAAGCGGTCATCGCAGCATATGGACGCTTGCAATACGATTGAACAGGATTAAAAGATTCATTCGGTATTGGTGCGTTGCCAATATCGAATGAATCTTTTAACCCTGTTCTTAAAATTAATATAATATTAGCTATCAAACATGTTAGAAATGTATAAACAAAAACATAAATGTAAAAAAGGAGAGCCAAGTTCAATACAAAAAGTATGCTTGGCTGTGGACTCGCCGCAAAAAGAATGGAGATCTAAATGAGTGCCGAGTTCTATCCAAATATATATTTATAGAAACAAAATAACATTATGAACAAATATTATTTCTTTGTTTTATTGGATTTCTATAACAATTGCTGATAATTAAAATGCGAGATCTTAAAGTAGGTTAGATTTGACTTGGTCAGTTTCCATTAGGTACATCAGTCATTTTATAAAGTTCAACAATTTTTTTAAACCTGATAAAAACTTTGATCAAATCGTCTCCAAATCTCCAGGACTATGACGGTGGTACAGAGGAGAGATCACTTTGAGCAATTTGGTTCGGCGCGCCTGTCATTTGGTTAGCTGCAATCAGCCACATTGAGGTGAAGCCAGTCTCTTGCCAATTTGTGGTGTTTGTGACACGATGTTGTGTACACTCACTTAATGAATGCAATTTACTTTTATTTAGAACTAGCCCACTTCGGCATCGCACGGGTTAAAAAACTTCCTTGTGATGTTTTCTTCAACTCCGTTGCGTAGTTTTAAAGGTCTAAAATTACATAAAGACAGACAGCGGAAATAGACTCTGTATGTAAATTAAAATTATACTGTGTAGTGATAGCAAGAAATAATTTTTTTGTAGGTATTTGAATAAAGACTGTGTCGTTATAACTACAAATTTTAACTTTTAATTAAGTAAGATAATTGTAATTTGTAGTAAGACAAACACTTTTGGTTCTAACTGCAGTCAAACTGCATAAGCAGCTTTGCAGGGCATTATTTTAGAAATAGTAATTGTATTATCTAATAAATAAAATTAATTAGATTGAGTTTAAACTAAACTTGAGACTCGTGTTTTTTTTATGTAAGAGGGAGGCAAACGAGCAGGCGCGACACGTGATGTTAAGTTATCACCGCCACCCATAGATAAGTGCGACAACCGCGGGGTCACAGAAGCGTTGCCGGCCTATAAAAAGCCAACCCCAAATGGGGAGGGTGGGGAAGTTGGGCCTCCGGCTCTCGGCTTTAATAGGTACAAATCACACAAATTTGGTTAGCCCCAAACTGAGTTCGAGACTTGTATTATGGGATACTAACTCAACGATACTATATTTTATAATAAATACATATATAAATAAACATCCAAGACCCAAGGCAATCAGGAAAAGGTCATTTTTCATCATGACCTGACCGGGGATCTGACTCGGGACCTTCTGTGTATCGGTTAAGTACGTTAACCGTTACATCACGAAGGTCGCCAACTGTAGACAATATATTGAGTATAGCTGAATCCAGTCCAATTTCACACTGTCGCTGACGCCATAATATTCGAGATCGGTGTCCACCTGTCCACGATTGGATTAAGCCCTCGGGATCTTGAACGGACACGCATAGACTTATAAAAAGTAAAAATTACTAGACACCACAATAAATCAAAATTAAATTAGAATTTTCAACAAATCATAAAATTCAATTCTTTGTTTAAATATTTGTATTACAATGAATGAATGAATTTATTTTTTTATTACTAGTAACAAAGACTTATTATAATTAATTTAAATGTATAAAAACTAAAGTGGCCACTCCTGCAACACTCCCCCCGGAAATGTCACAAGAGCGGTTAATATACGGGCAGTTCAGTCTACCCGCAATCATGCCGACAAGTGAACTAAATATATGCAACAATTAAATTAAAAATTATAATCTAATAAAAATCGCCTTACATCATTTTGGAAAAAAGCTGATAGTTTTTAAACTGCTGGACCGATTTTTATTAAACATAGCCAATATCCACCGCAAGGAAACTGGTTCTTGGTTGGATTTATATTCTTCTGTGAATTATCTTTCATAAAAAATATGTCTCATTCAATAAACAGATGGGTGTAGGTCGTTTCAAATACGTATCTTAGACCATATGAAAAAGCCATATGAGCCATTGCTGAATATAAGTTGCTGGACTTGGCCTCTCTTATGAACTTGCACTACATCAAACATAAATAAATAAACAAATATATATGAGGACAAAACACATTGAGTTAGCCCCAAAGTCATCTCGAGAGTTATTTTTATGGGATATTAACTTTATAACAAAACACATCTAAAACTAAGGCCAATCAGAGAAATACCATTTTTTATCATGACCCGATCAGATCGAACCCGGACCCTCCTGAGTATCAGTCAGACACGTTAACCATTTCACTAGAAAGGTCGTCTACATCTCCTACCACCTTGATCAGGTCGTCCGATCAAACATTAGACTTCAAATAATTATTATAAAAAATACTATTTAATGTTTGATTTCGCTATTGCACTAAAAAATAGATATTTTTGAATTTGTATCCAGTAAAATATATAAACCAATGTACAAAATGGATACCCGTAAATATTTCTGACTACGATGATGAGATAACATAATATCGAACGGTTTCGCCCAAGTTTCATCTTGGAAACAAAAATTTTGTCAACACATAAATAAAATTGGAGTTTCTAATAACATAATTATATACAAAACCTTCCAACATTTCAATTACACAGTTCTGTTCACCCGTGTTCAATGACAATATTTTTTTAAATTATTGTCTGTCCTTTTTTTTGTTCAGTATAATCTTAGAAGCAGCTGATTTTGATGGTATTTTCACTGGAGGGTTTAAAAAAAGTTCCAGATTAACACTAAGGATGCTTTGAAATGAAACAAATTTAACGGATTTTATCGCGGTTTAATTTGTTTCAATTCAATGTCTAATATTCGCGTAAACTTAAGAAATACTTAGAATGCTTTTTATACTGAAAATATTTAGCGTTTTTTCATAATAATTTAATACCCCTAAAAACTTCGCATAAAATCTGACGTACTGACGAGAGCTTTCACGTCAGTACGTCAGATTCTATACGGATTAACTTACCCGTGGGAGATTTCTTTTTTCTATTTTTTTTATGGCAGAGGGAGGCAAACGAGCAGGCGGGGCACGTGATGTTAAGTGATCACCGCCGCCCATAAACACCTGCAACACCCGGGGGGTCACAGGAGCGTTGCCGACCAAATGTATATCTAGTAAAGGAACATCATACCGAATTTTAAATTGTGAAATGAAAATATCACTAAATAATAC
>JADGIL010001791.1:3680-18492 GCA_020352625.1 Cactoblastis cactorum
TTTTGTTTTTATAGGTCTTATAAAGAGCCCCTATAATATATGTTTTTCTTAAATATCTCCCACGTACAGACATAGCTCAGTTACAATTTTATTATATGTATAGATAATACCTAACTGCAGTGTGTGTTTCATTTATATGGAATTAATAATATATCTCACATGGTACTTACGCTTTGGATTTAAAAACTATTGTTGTCGAGCACTCAATTGTATGCTTTTCACTGTATGCACGCACCCAAATTCATGCTAGGGGACGACCCTCTTTATAGGGTTTAATTATTAACCCTCGAAAGGGTGCAATAGTATTGCAGGTATCATATCATAATTCCTGTGTTATTGTTTCCTGTTATCTACCACGCTGGTCTAGGAACGAAGGGAAAACAAATAATGAGCCAGCTCAAAGAGAAGGGAAGAGTAGTTTCCCGCGCAGATTGTAAAAGTCAACCAAGGGAAACAGGCTTGAAACAGGAATTCTCATGGGCGATGGGCTAGCAACCTGTCATTATTTCTAAATCTCCATTCCACAAATAAGGCCACCATTGTGCTAAGCGTGGCTCTCGAGTCTCGCGTGAGACGTGATACTTGTATCTGCTTTAATTTTTTTTTTTTTGTTTCAGCGTGCCCTTCGATCCCGATGCGAGGCCTGGTATTCCCACACGAATGTATTGTTATTTGAGATTAATTAAACGTAAATCGATTGACGATTGTATTTATTTAGTAGTATTTTAAGTTACACTTTGTTTTTCGCTGAACAATTCGATCACCGCCGCCCATAGACAACTGCAATAATCGCAGAGTCATATAAGCGTTGCCTGCCTTTAAAAAGCCCCCGCCCTCCCCATTTGGGGAGTTGAAGAGCTGAAGTTGGGCCTCCGGCTCTCTCACTCACCAGGCGGAGCATGGCGGCTGATAGCCGCCATTCAGGCGTCGGGCTTCTGTGAAAGTGTGGTAGTGCTTCGGACGAGCCGGCCCCTTTATGCTGCAGACCATAAAATGCAGCAGGCTCAAATCGATACGACCTTGAGTTTTTAGTTAAAATTTGTAAGTAAGTTCACTCGCAAACAGATATCTAAGTTTGATATAATTTGAAACTTAAAAGCTTATAAATTTATAAGACTGTTATCTGGGGAAGAACTCACAAAAGAAGAAACACTTTACTATCTACTATATACATACTTATATTAAAAAGGGGATGAGTTTGTTTGTTTGGTTGAACGCACGTATTCAAAAACACTACGATTCGATTTTTCATTTTTATAAAATAGTCCATTCATCGAAATGATTTAAATGTTAATAATTATCCAATTATTCCCTCGGGAATGAGAAGCGTGCGTATGAGACTTCGGGTGGTCGTTAGTAATAATAATTATAAAGTCCATTGGAGCAAGACTAAGTACGGCGTAACGACAATAACTCAGTACTGGATTTAATTGAACCTACTTGTTTGACTAAATTCAAGAAACTCCATCTGAGTGATACGAAACATATCGCACACACACGTACTTGACGCCAACGATCTTTTCAGAGCAGGACATCAATGCTTGCATCAATATTATTTAATATTTAAAACAGAAGTAAATAGATCACTGAACATCAGGTGAATCCTCGCGGAAATCGAATGACATTTTAATTAAAATTAAACACACTTCATGCATAACAGTTTGCATGAAATAATAAGTCGCGGAAGAACACAAGATATCGTTTTTAATTAGGTAAGTATACTTTTAATATGTAAAATACTGGACTACGAAACGTTTATGTACCTTAATTTACATGTGACTCAAATCCATATCACAGCGTACCTACTGCTGCTATAGAATTTATTAATAGGTGTAACAACAACATGTAATTAATAAATTATATTAAAGTAAAAGACATATTATTTACTTATTTGTTTTATTAAATTTAAAATCTTCAAGAACAACTATCCCATTATTCGTTATTTCGTCTTATAAGTGGCGCCATCTGTAAATATAATTTCAACCCTACCTTTGGTGGTCATCATTAAAACTGCCGACGTTTTATTTCTGCCGTTATTTAATAATCTGATTATTTATAACAATACAACGATTGCTAACGTTTAGCAAATATAACGTTTTCATAGATCATAATTATTTGATGGTATCTTGGTGGTTAATTTGGTTGGTTAGTTTTTTTATATTGCAATTATGATGCATCATTTCATACTTTGCAGGCTTAGGACTATCTTTAATTTTATTATCTTTCGTATTCATGTTATATTTTATTTCAAACATAACATTCATAATATTAATTGTTCATCAATAAACAAAACACATATTTACATTATTTAACAAAGAACATTTTAGCGCAAAATGTTTGAGCATCATCCGCTAACTACGAAAGACGGCTCAGAGGTATATAGCCAATTTTTAATCCGATTTGACAGCGACAACGTTCCGACAAAAAAAAACGTGCGAGCAAATCACGCAATATCACGTGAGCTGCGGCGGTGCCGCGGTAAGTCAACGATCGTGGCGTTGCATTATAACGTTGCATCATACGAATATATTTATAGCAGGCGCTATTTGTTGCGAGCAAATAGCATGCTATTTCTTTCAGCTATACGTTATATTAATCACCACTAGCTCTAAAGCGTCACTACTGATGCAACCGGAACAACACTCGGATAATGAAGTGTGCATAGTCTTCTAATAAAATAACTGATTCTAAACGGATATGAAGAAACTACCAGGGTTCCGTTTTCGCCATTTAGCTATGGAATCCCTACATATGATCTAAGCCTTACATGCATTTGCACTAGTGCCCTATACAATGTAGTGATCTAGATGTAGTGCAATGTAATCGGCCTATTTATTAGCATAGATAAATAATATGTTTAATAATTCATTTTAATCATTTAAATTAGTTATGTGTCGTTATGCGTTTTATAGATAACATAGCGAAACGCTGCTGGCCTTCTCAAAATATTATACAAAATGTCTAAATTGAAACGATCTATTCCACAACGACAGCGGCCAAAATATTTTAAAACGGATTCGGTTTACACAACGAGTTCGCTTTTGATTAATTCATTATTTTTCATTTTGCCTTTCAAACTGATTAAAATAAAATGAAAGTGTGAACACTTATTCTGTACATTGTAAAAGTTAACAGGTATAATAATTGATTATATGCAGACGTGTTTCAAAATTAATCTTATATAGGTATATATTTTTCCTATTAACATTTTATTATTTTTATATAATAGAAATAGCTTTCTTTGTATAAATAATAATAATATTGATCAATATGATTTTTAGTTTCGCATAGACGTTTACGCTCCGTTATGGTTCATTCATTATGATATCATGTTGTTGAAACGCACTGCAACGACCTCAGTGACTTTGCGGTATTTGCGATAATGTGTGAAAATAGATGGTTGTCAAATCTACCCATAACGTTATCATTTTGGTTCCGCTATATCGTTATGAAAACGATTTACGATATATAACGCCCACTCCTAATTTAAATTTCATTGTCATTAATGTTATATTGTACTTCGTTTCTTTCACTTGTATTTTGGGTTTTGTTTGTGTCAAAAGTTCAAGAGCAGTGATATGTTTTGTTATTCTTCTGTATTTTCAAACCTTTGCAAAATCTAAAGGTATTTGTAATTATGATAGTATTTATAATATCAGCATTCAACGTAGGGCCACAACATATTGTGACATAGTTGTTTGATGTGCGTTATATTCAGGATTAATTGAACTTTGAATTGTACATAGTTACTTCTGAGCATCATTTTAAATTGTTTGACGTGTCTGAGTGACGATGTGTTTTGAGTGATTTACATTGGTGATTTATAACATAGGTTTTTGCATTGTGAAGTTGGCATTGAATACAATTGTTTGTGCAGAGTTGGTGTGCATTTACTCCAGTTAGATAAAAAGGTAAAACATATAATAATTTTTGTAATACCAAAAAAATTCTGTTGGCATTTAAATAACATTTGGTATTTTTATCAAACAAAGGATATTTGATCATTCACAATAAATTACAAAGCGATATATTTTGCTTCACTCATGAAATTACTAAATGGAGAAATGTACCATGTATAACATTCTTAATTTGATATAGATTTTTATAAATTTTTAATTTACAATGTATTATTCTTTAGGTCTGTCGCAACCATGGCATGGACTAACTACCAAAAGTTTTTGGCTGGCATGATGGTGGTCACTGGATCCATCAACACAATAAGCACAAAATGGGCGGATAAACTGTCATCTAAAGGCTCGGATGGAAATGTGAGGGAGTTTGAGCATCCCTTTCTACAGGTATGTTGTATTTTTGGATATACAACAGTTATGACTACAAACTAAATTGAGTTTACTTTTACACATTCTGCGCATTAAGAATTTAAATTCATGATGATTTTAGCTAACAATTTATAAAAAAAAAACTTTACACTTAAATAAAAAGTATGAATGGTTCAACCTTTTATTAAATTTTTGATAATCTTCATGCAGTCTAAATTATCCTGGCCTAATTAGTATCGGTTTATCCAACTATCCAGTGATTAAGCGAATGCTTGCTAGCACACTAAGACCACATTTCCCATGATGATGATGTATAAACCTAAAATTTCCATGTTGGTGTTAAGTGCTAAAGTCATGTTTAAAATATATTAAATAAATGGTGTATAAGGTGTAGTAAGGATTTACTTAGAAAGTGTCCTCTACAAGAAAAATATTTCCTGTTTGTCCATGGCAATCTTTGAAACAGCTTATCTGATTTTGGTGGCATTTTCACTGGAGAGTTGAAGAAAAGAAATATGGACAAATCACACATATTGAGCCCCAAACTAAGTTTGAGACTTGTATTATAAAATATTAACTCAACAATACTATATTTTATAACAATAACATATTAAAATATAGATAAATATCTAAGACCCAGACCAATCAGTAAAAGACTATATTTTAAAAAATTATTTATTTATCTTTATCTATATTAACAATCCTTTATATATATTTTAGAAGCGGTAATCATTTAACATCACATGACCTGCCTGCTTGTTTGCCTCCCTTTTTCATAGTAAAAGTGTTGGCTAAGAGTCTGAGTTCTTTCGTCATTCGAGTCAACAGGTATTAGTTTTGGTGAACGATCATAAGTCTGATAAAAATGTCTACCAGGCTGCTGCAATGTTCCTGGGTGAGATGCTGTGCCTGCTAACCTTCAAGATCATCTACCGGGTGACGATAAAGCACGACACTCCACCCATGCTGGTTCAAGGCAACCAGAACTTCAACCCATTCATATTGATGCCTGCCGCCATGTTTGACTTGGTAAGTCACTTTATGTTTGACTTTTTATGTCAGCTGAATGCCTTTTAAGCTTATGATTAATGATAATTAATGTTGTTCATATGTTTGTGTAATGCTAATGGAATGAACTGTGAATGAAAATAGGAGATGAGGAATTAAATTAAAAAAAAAATTAAATGATCATTTTTGTATATCTATACATTCATATAATACAATCCACACAGATTTAGTTAGCCCCAAAGTAAGTTCGAGACTTGTGTTATGGGATACTAACTCAACGACACTATATTTTATAATAAATACATATAATCAGGCCTGTAACCCCGCGGGTGTTGCAGTTGTCATTACAGGTGATTACTTAACATCTCGTGACCAGCCTGCTCGTTTGCCTCCCTATGACATAAAAAAAAATCAGGCCTAGACCCAGGTTAATCAGAAAAAGGTCATTTTCCTTCATAACCGAGGATCTAACCAGGGACCTCCTGAGTAGCGGTCAGATACGTTAACCGTTACACCACGGAGATCGTCATATAACAACTATGTTTGCGTTTGCAGTAAATTTAAACAAGGATATTATATCATAATAATTCATACGTTTTATAATCCTAAGTGACCTAACTGCTTTGATAAATCTTTTCAATCAATCTATAGCTAGTTAACATACCATGAAAACAATAGGTTTAGATATCATAAAAAACCGGCCAAGTGCGAGTCGGACTCGCGCTTGAAGGGTTCCGTACCGTTATCCATAAAAATCGACAAAAAATCACGTGTGTTTTATGGAAGCCACCCTTAAATAATTATTTAATTTTAATTAAAAGTTAATTTATAACTACATATTTCATCAATATTTCAAACGTCTACTTATTGCATTTCAATGTAGAGCAAAATTAAGCAAAAAAAAAACATTTTTTGTATAGTAGCCCCCCTTAATTCTTTTTTTATTTCAATTTAATTATTTATTTTTAAAGTTACTGTATAAATACATATTCTGTAAAAAAAATCAAGCGTCTCTGTTATCGTTATCAATATCGATAAAAAGAAACACGTTTGTTGTATGGGACGGAACATGTTAGTTCCGTGCCCACTTTCTTGGGCGTTAATTGTATTTTTGTGATGCATTTATGTAAACTAATAGACACAAATATTTTTGATGAACATAATATTCGTTTATACTGAATCGATTAAACAGCGCACGTCGGTAAAGCAACACACCTTGCCCAGTTTCCGCTGATATGCCTTTTTTTTCACTAAAATATAGTAAAAAATAGCCAATAACACTCCTGAATAGTTTAGTTTTCTGCTTGCGAAAGAATTTTCATGATCGGTTTAGTATTTCCGAAGATCAGCCCTTACAAACAAACAAAGTTACAAAACCTCCTTATTATATTAGTATGAATGATATATTCACAATCAGACTAACTGCTGCGAACTGATCATGTATATATTGATAACCCAGGGCTATCGGCATATCAATTGTACTATTTAAGACAGAAACAATATACCGACTTATATCCAAAGACATTGAAATCTGTCACATATATATCTATACATATAATAAAATTGTAACTGAGCTATGTCTGTACATGTGAGATATTTAAGATAAAATTTTTCTAGCGGCTCTTTACAGCCAAAATGATTGTTTTTAGTATTTTTGTCTGTATGTTTGTACTCTCATCACACAAAAACTACTGGACGAAATTTGATGCGGTTTTCATAGTTGTATTGTAGAATATCCACCTTAAAATATAGCATAGGTTTTATATTGATAAGGCGCTTAGAACCAGATATATTGACAATAGTAGTTACGCGCGGACGACGTCGCGGGCATAAGCTACCTTGTTTATATATGTGGACAATCACATAAATTGACCCAAACTGAGTTCCGGACTTTTATTATGGGATACTAGCTCAGCGAAATTATATTTTCCAATAAACTAACGACCCGCCCCGTTTTCGCTTAAAAACCTTCCTTGTGAATCACCCTAACTAATTGTAATTTTAAAGATCGAAGCATACATAGAAACAAATAGCGGAAAGCGATTATTTTTTTTTATAATTATTTCTTAAGTTTACGCGAATATTAGACATTAAAATGAAACAAATTTAACGGATTTTATCGCGGTTTAATCTCTACACATAAAGGACTTTTATTAAAGGTTTTCTTTATGTGTAACTATTTATTGAGCTCCGACGTTTCGGATACTTTTCAGCATCCATCTTCACGGAAGACTCTTCCGTGAAGATAAACTTCTCAAAATTATGTGACATATATTAATTAAAAAATTAAAATTATGTTACATTCTTAAAATCTTAGTGATTAAACCGCGATAAAATCCGTTAAATTTCTTTCATTTTAATAGTTTTTTTATGACAGAGGGACGAAACGCATAACGCAAACGAGCAGGTGGGTCACGTGATGTTAAGTAATCACCTGCAACACCCGGGGGGTCTCAGAAGCGTTGCCGGCCTTTGAACTATCTTCATTTGTAACTATTTTTAACCAGAAAAATATTATATGGTATTGACGTTTCTTTAAATTTGCAATTCATAAAATTGGCGTTGTAGTTTTAAATGTATGGACTAGTAGTTACGTACGGACAAAGTAATATTAAGCTAGTATCAAGATTAAATTGTATTCAGACTCAAATCATTTAGTGTAAAAACAAATCAAATAAATTACTAAATTGTAATAGTCAACTGTAGTAAGATAACGGATTATTTTATCGAATTTCAAAGCTATGGTCGTCATATATAATAAGTACATACTTATTAAGACAAACCTGCTCGTTTGCCTCAATCTTTCATAAAATAAAATAGCTACAAGCACGCCTTGTTACCAGGTGGCGACATCTATAATGTACGTGGGTCTGACGCTGACGTACGCGAGCAGCTTCCAAATGTGCCGGGGCTCCGTGATCATATTCGTGGCCATGCTGTCCATGACCTTCCTCAACCGGGTCATCGTGAAGCGGGAGTGGACCGGAATCGGTGAGATCAGATTTAACGTTTTAGCATTTTTACTTTTTGTCACATTATAAAGACGGAAACAGACTTGTATGTCGTGGCGTGTGACTTGTATGCACAAGAAACAAATCAGAATATTTGTAGGTCGTGTCGCCACGCCGCGACACGGCGTACAAATATATCTTTAACCTAGTAATTGTACGGTATCGATTGGCTTCTGGCGCGTCTGGCGCGAGTGGGAGAACTGGAGGCCCAAATTCCCCGACCTCCCCATTTGAGGAGGGCGGGGGCTTTTTAAAGGCCGGCAACGCTTCTGTAACCCCGCGGGTGTTGCAGTTGTCTATGGGCGGCGGTGATCACTTAACATCACATGACTCGCCTGCTCGTTTTTCTCCACTTACATAAAAAAAAACACGCCACGACCCGTAAGTATGTTTCCGTCTTAAGATCACGTTTTATATAGACAGATTTCATTGGATCGCCGAATATGTACTTATATTGTGCACTGTGCAAAGTTTGTGATAGTGTGTTTAACAGTTATCATATCGTTGAAAGGTAGTTTAGAGACAGCTTTTTTTCCATGAGTAATTTTCACTGAGCAGACACTGGTTTATTCTGCGTTTTTTCTTAGCTCGCTCCCTAACAGGCGTGGGGGAAATGTAAAATCTCTAAGTAAAAATCTTACTATTATAAATGGGAAAGTTTGTGAGGATGTATGGATGGATGAATGGTTGTTTGTTACTCTTTCACGAAAAATCTATTGGACTGATTTGGATGAAACTTCACAGTAATAACACTACATAGTATAAAACGATAGTACACTACATAGTATAAACGATAGTACACTACATAGTATAGTCGCTTTCCTTCGGAGAGCTATCTTGGCACTGCCTAAACCATTAGAGTTACAAATAGATTATGTACCGTACTATTGTTCGTCTTGAATAGTTCCAAGTGGCAGACCGAATGCCACGCGAGCGAAGCCGCGGGTAAAAGCTAGTATTATATAATACTAACTCCTTAAATAATTGCTAACTTGTCCATCAAGTGAAACCCTCTCACAAAAGCCGTCTAGACGGGAGATCCAATACACAGTGCACGGGTATGGGAACAATTATCGATGAACCGACAAGACATTAATTAAGTCTGATTTCCGTCTGCTACGTCGAATATTACAAAGTTGAAATCAAAACATGTATAGACAAGTTCAGATAGCTGGATTGCATGACCAGTCTACTTAGCAAAATTTAGGTTAAAACTACCTTTAAAACATTGGTAGCATATTTGATTTCGTCATAATTTACAGTCTTAATAATTTATTTTGTTAAAAAGCCAACCGCCTACAATAGGCCTCTAGATTGAAGTCAGTCAAAATACCAAAACCTTATCCTAACCTAAGTATGACAAACACTCTACTGAAACCACATTAAAATCGGTTCAGCCTACGAGATAATCGTGGACAAACATACATTTATATACATACATTACATACATACAAGTTAATCTGAGATACATTCTCTTTTTTTAAGTCGAAAGAAAGAAAATAAAAAGCGAAGCGAGAGATTTTAGGCGCTAAGAGTTCCGTACCATTATTTATGAAAAACGGAAAGAAAATCACATCTGTTATATGGGTGCCCCCCTTATTTATTTATTTTATTTTGTGTTTAATATTTCTTGTTGTCGCAACAATATAAACACATCTTCAGAAATTAACAACTTTTTACCTTTCACGGTACATGATATACAGCCTGGTGACAAACAGACAGACAGTTAAATCTTAGTAATAGGGTTCTCGTTTTACCTTATGGGTATGCTAAAAACAAGATTGACTTTTTTATGATCCTTTTTTATTATGATTCGTTATGCGATATGCGACGTACTGCACTTATCAACTTACCAATCACTACATATTTTGATGTGGTTCTTTTAATAGGTAGGGCGAAGCCGGGCCGCGTCGCTAGTGTAGTTTTAAAACCTCTTTATCACGTTTGTAGTTTGGCAACACCTTGTAATTTGTATTTTCGTAGACTTAATTATTATACGCGTTTATTCCAAACACTGTGAAAGAAATCTGAAGCTAGTATTATCCATAGTCGAGATTGTAGGAAGATTCTCTCGTCTCTATTAAATTTAAAAAAATATTTTCTACCACATATTATTAGTTTAGTTGTTGCATACTATCAATCTCTCAAACTATCTATCTCAAACCATACCAAATATCACCATTTGGGTGATATTCGGTTCAGTAGTAACGCTTTCACGCCTTAACTACTGAACCGATTTAGATGATATTTGGTATGGAGATAGTTTGAGACCTAGGACAGGACATAGGCTACTTTTTACAGCGAGAAAACAACGCATTCCCATGGGAATAATAACATTTTGGGTGGGCTGTTTGTAATGCAGTGAGCATATATGAGTAATGAGTATCAAATTGTATTGCTTTGTCGGAATGATTGTAAACATGTGTTTTCTATTGCGATTTCAATGTTAGGAAATACCATTACATTGGAGTTAATAAAGTAACTAAATTGGGTGAAATAATGTTCCACCCACCACTTAATTAAATCTACCTAGGGACTTGGTAGTGTCCCGTGTATTTAATTGAGTTTCTCTCACGTTTAAGTGATCATCACTTTCTAGCCAACCAGTTAATAAATTTGATTTTTTAGTCTGACAAATAAGCATGTGTTTGAGAGTAATAATAAGTGTCCGTCGGCCCCTTATTGCCGCATCCGTGCGCCCCGTGTCAAGGGGGAAAATATTTTTAATTACAATGATCTGTCCATTCAAATTGCATACAAACAAGTACAGAGCCATCTACAGATGTTAAACATGAATCTTTAATTAGTTACAAAGAGTTTATTCTGCGATATCGATCGATATATAGATACCAGAACGATCTCTTTTGGATAGAAAGTCATTTAGGGGCCGTGGTTTTTATACGTATTTGAATGCATTAATGGCGGATTAATAAAAAAAAAAGTAATGGCATATGCTACCAGCCAGTGAAATATTATTTCATTCAAATATGCGTACAATAATCGCTCCACAGGTCTGAGTATATGAAACGGTAAACTTAATTGCTTTGAAATTTCAATAAAATTCAGTCAGTTTGTATGCTTTAACACGTAGTTACGAATAGACAAGTTTATTTCCCTAATATTCAAACGATTCCCTCCATCTTTCAACATTTCATAAAACACCGCACTTATCCGTTCATCCGTTGAAACGCTACAATGACCAGACGCACTTTAATACTTATACTATACTTAACTACTACTTGCACAATACATTAAAAAACATTATTATCAAGCCTTTCCGACATAATAGGGACCAAAACTACTTGAGTTTCTTTCGGCATTTCTTCTCGGCAGTGGTCGTTACGAAATGCTAGTAGTATATAGCGTGATTGAGATTTAAATGTTTATTAATTGATGACGTAAAAAAGCATGTGAATGTCTAATTTCTTAATAAATATTTTTATTTTGATACCCCTCATTTTAATAATCCTGCTATGAAACGGATTACCTGTGTGTGCGTTAAGCGCAGTTGTTTTATATCAGCGATTCCCACGAGCGGTGTTTGGGTTCGCTCTATAAACAGCCAACACAATAAGCCTGCTGGGAAGCGTTTCTGACAACACCCACCTGAGACTGAAATTCCAAACTATTCAAATTCATTGCCAATTCGCCTTTATTACAAGGCAAAAATTATGATTTAGAGTTGCCATATATTCGGAAGGCAAGGTTAAGCTGTGGGCCTCAACGTCATCCAGCGCTTGCTTATACCTATCCTAAAATGGGTTCTCGTTCATCCTTTGGCTGGCAAAGGTCAGATGGTAGTCGCTCTGTGTAAAAAAAACAGTAACCCCACCAAATTTCTTAATAATTTATGCTGTAAGATCGTTGACCTAAATATGTGATATAAACAGCTTGACAGACAGACAAACGGACGGATAACAAACTCATCCTATAAGGGTTCCGTTTTTATCTTTTGAAGTGCGGAAACCTAAAAAAAAAAAGATATATCTAGAATAAGTGCGTAGGGTTAGAAAAAATATACTTTCCATTCGCCCGTGGCGTTAAAGATTTTTGTAAGCTACGGATTGTCTATGTCTGTTTGTCTCAGCCAGTGGTATAAAAAATGTTTTTTAATAAAGTTGGCAGCCCTAAAAATAACATGGCGGACAGAGCGGAATCGATATGTTACAGACAATCTGTATAATCAAGGTATTCTACACAATACCTAGGTGCCCAAACTGGGTTTATACATCAATTAAATTAAAGATATACTATATCATAAGCTGACTTAACCATTTTATTTCTTTTTTTAATTTTGTTACTCTTGTTTTATTACTTACTGTTTGTTCTTTTATTTACACCTGGAATCGTTTTAGACATTGTTTTATTCTGTTAATATCCTACGAGGTTTAATAAAAAAAAATATTAAGATTAGGGAATTAAAAATAAATGTAAGTATGAAAGACATTAAGACACCACTACGATATATATAAATAATTAAGTATAGACTACCTGTTCACAGGAAACGTGTAAAATAATAAGGTTATATACCCATATTATTGATAACCTTAATGTAAAAGTCATATCACGACCCCACTAAAATCAAATTGCTACCAGAAACGAGATGCTACCGGACAAGATTAGATTAGAACTCAGCCCCCTCATTCCTTGCTCTCGTCTTTTATATAGGTACATAAATATATTACCGTCTGCTTATTCGGTATTGTATTTTATTCTCTGTGCATTTTCTACCGATTCTATCACGGGAGTGTTCTGAGGAGTTGATCGTACTACCCGTAACTTATTATCTGTAACTTATTTCGTACAGAATAATGTCCAATATCGCAGTAGATATTGTAACACAACAAGCATTTTTACTCTCTTTTATAATGTTATTACATCCACCATTTTATTAAAATTATAAATTTACAATGATTTTATATCATGTAGACATTTTAAAAAGAGGGGTTTATTACAGAAGCTTCATCGGATTATATTATTCCAGGATATTATTACCGATAGTGCATTTGGTGTAATACTTATTAATTTTGATGTTTGAGACTTAACTATTAACCCCTCGACGTAAAAAGAGGGGTAAGTCTATGGTTTATGTGTGTTTTGCTGTATTGAGTCAGGGGTTTTTTTTTTTTAATTTATTTTATTGTAACAAACATGCCAAACGAACGATGACATTTGTACGGTTTAACCGCACATTGATTCTATTCGCCCGATAAGCATTATTACACGAATGCATATTTTTGTCATATATGTATGTATTTAGTTCAAGATTCGCCTTCACTCATCATCGTCTCGCATTTTCGTGTACTCGCTAATGTCTTAAGTATTTTGAATACAATTACTTTTAAGCGTCAACTTTCAGGTGTTAACATTCATACAACATTAATAAAAATAATTATTAAAAAATTAACAAATTGGTAGATACAACGATATCTCGTAGATTGATTTGTCCCTCCTGCAATTATTTTAAAATTATACTAAGCTTTTTTTCCCCTTTTTAGTCAGTCATTAGCATTTGCAGTCGGGTTTTTTGTTTATATAATAATTATTTTTATTTTAGACTTTTGGTATGGTATGTCTAATAAAAACAGCAAGATGTATATATATTTAAAATCGCTATTGAAAACTCTTCATTTTGATGCCCCACTTAATGGGTTTTGAAGGAAAAATAACTTTCATCCTCTCTTTATGACGTCATAAATTCGCCATTTTGCATTTTTTTATATTTTGTACCCAGTGTCACTCGCACTGTCATGACGAATCCAATGATACCTCATGTTAAAATCCTTCAAGCCGTTTAGGCCTTAGGATGGAACATAGAAATCTACATACATACATACGCCCAAAAAACTTAACCCTCCTTCTGCCGCAGTCGGGTAATAATAATCATACATGGTTTTTAAGGTTCCGTTTTTCACCTATCAATATTTTTTGTGGCAAGACTAATTGGTTTATGGTTTGTCTCGTTGAAAATCTCCAAACACCTTGCTCTACAAGGTGTGGAGTAAAAGACGTAAGACAACAGTTGTCTAAATATGGCCGCAGTCATATAAATAGGGAATCCTCGCTGCATCGGTTTTCATTGCATATTTTAAGAAGAATAATGAAGAGATTCAACTACCGAGAATTAATTCTGGGTATGTAACATAATTGTACCATGTTTTAGGTTTAATTGGCCATTGCACACTTTGTAACACATAATATTGATTTATCATACATAGATCACATTCCAAATACTGTTAAAATAAGAGCGGAGCCCCCTGACACAGGCATCTTTTTGATAGCTTAAAAGGAGACTCCAACACCTAGCTATAAGATCATTATATCTATCACGGAAAATCTTCTTCTTCTCCCTTGCACTGTCCCACATTAGGTGGGGTCGGCTCTCCTAATCATTTTGCGCTAGGACAATCTGTCGAGGCTTGAAATAACTATCATAACCAAATACTAATGACGTGATAGTTTTGTAATAAATTATTTATATTGTACAAATGTACTGGTATTTAGATAGTGTAA
>JADGIL010001794.1:0-28797 GCA_020352625.1 Cactoblastis cactorum
TTGGTTATATATGGCACCAATTTTTAGCAAACGATTGCTGTTAAATTAGAAAGACAATGAAAATTAAATATCAGTTTTGAAATTTTATACTCTCTGCATGTATTTTTATAATGTTTAACACTGGCGTAATTGTATCTTAGTTTAGGCACCCCATTTAGTTATAGACATTATTAGCTAATGGTTTTCTTGCCCTATCCATTACATGTCTAGATTGCGTAGTATGTTTCGTTATGAATGTCGTGTACTTGTAGCATTTTATTTTGCTAATGTTACGTGGTAGTAGATTTCCAAAGAATATTTGTAACATATTAAATCAAACGTAATTTTCCAGATACGATTCGTGTAAAGCTTGGACAACGTCACTCTGATATGTGTTCAAATTCTGCCACTAGTGAGAACTAACATTTTTCGTCATAGTTTAATTTTATCGTGATATCTATTAGTTTTAAATCGACTTACACAATTGCGCCAGTGTTTAAGCGTAATAGAGAGGGGTTAAAAGGATTTTTTCTTTAATTTTATCAGGACATTCTAAATGGTCGCTGAATGGGCATAGCGATAGGCCCTATAAGCATGATTGTCACCACGGCAAGGCGAACGAAGTTGATAAAATGAACGGCCACTCAGATAAGATGGCTAACGGTTTGGCCAACGGCCACGGCGTTGAGGCCAACGAACATGGCGATCAGGCGAACGGCCATGGAGGTCAGGCCAACGGTCACGGCGATGAGGCCGGCGTACAAGGCGATCAAGCCAATGGCCACAGCGACGAGGCAAGTGCCCATGGCAGCCAGGCCAACGGCCACGTTAACGGCTACGCTACCAACGGCACCCCAAAGGCTTTCGCGCAGACCCACAATATGGATCTCGGATCACCAAAGAAACCCAAGGTCGCTCTTAAGATATGAATAGAGATAATTTTTACTACTTAGTTAAGACGTAAAAATTCCACTTTTACAAGTTCTGTTTAAATTAATATCATGAGGAACTTAAGCACTATTTAGAATCAATACGAGTATTCTGTCTCTTCAAACAGATCGACGCTGTATATTGTATTTTATTCACTTTATATTATTGTATTATGTATATATACAAGAACGCCAAATGAAATATATTTTTGTAGTAAACCTTGAGCATGACATGACATTATATGTATATTTCTTGTGCATCAATATGTCACTGCACGTAATTGTACAAATTTATTATATTTTTCAAATGTATGGAATAGTTTTGTATTGTTTGTGCCTTTACATAGTATTAAAACTGTAACAATATAAATACACACTATATTGATTGCAATGTCATATAAAGTAACGAATGAACTATTAAAATGTATATTATGATTAGCTTCTAATAATAATGATCCATGCGATAATTATGTTAAGTTTTTAACGGTCCTGTCTTGCTCCAAGTTTTGTACCGGTTCCAAACTGTTTTGAAAAACATATAAACATAATACTTCTATCATTTAAGCAAGTATTTGATTATATAGCATTCACTTCATTTTAATGTTATTTATGAACTAATTTTATTATTACTTAATACCAGATAGTTCGCCATTGCAACCTAAAAATGAATTTATGTTCTTCGTAGTATTTCTATTATAGAAATTGTCGTGTTTACTTAGTGAGTACCTGAGAGTTTCATGTTAAATGCAGTACTTAAATTGTAGCGATAATAAATTACTAAATGTTAGAAATAAAGGTACTCTCCCTGATGTATTTGTGTGTGATTAGCTCGTCAAATCACTAATGAATCGTATTCGCTGCCAAGCATGCGAAAGTGGTCTGCTGGTCAGCTTGCAATTTAAATTAATAAAAATTAATTAAAGTAAAAACTTTTAGAAAAATCTCATTGTCGTGTCGTCGTCGATGTAGTAGTAATTTTACGGGGTCCAAAGTCATTAGTACAATGGTCTCCTTAATTCGTTTTATTAGTGCCCTTATGATGTTGAAATAACGTATATTTTGACAAATAGATGTTGAAAATTCGTATTTTATTGTCAATAGCGAACTTAGTAATTATACGCAGCGAGATCACTTATATGTAATCAACAAAAGTATTTAAGCCACCTTATTGCTTAAGAAGAACGGATGTGGTGACGTATGTTGTAATTTATGTTGGCAGAAGTCCACATTAGCATGGCTGTGTCTTATGGAGCTAGGAAGCGTTGGCAGTCACGTCGCGTCGATGTTATTATTTCACCTGATTGCACCATTTAAATATATTTTTATTGCTATAATTAAATACTATTCATTTAAAAAAACACAAGAGTCTGTGATGTGACGTTTAACATACGTGTTGGTGCAACGATGCAAACTAAGTAGCCTTTTGGATGTTAATCCCAAAATGCTAAATTATTCGGCATTATTTCTTAATAAAGAGAACTGTATTATGATATTTTTTTGTTTTATTCCCATAGTTCATTCTCATTCCCATTTAAGTAATCCTACTAATATTATAAATGTGAAAGTTTGTGAGTATATCAGTATGGATGTTTGTTACTCTTTCACGCAAAAACCAATGAACCGATTACGATAAAATGGTATGTAGGTAGCTGAAGACCCAGAACAACATATACGCTACTTTTTATCCCGGAGTTCCCACGGGATTAATTCCTAATTGAAATTCATAGGGTTTCCACGCGGACGAAGTCGCGGGCGGCCTCTAGTAATACATATATGAATACACATCTAAAAGCTAGGTTAATCAGAAAAAAATAATTTTCTTTACGAACTGACCTGACTGAACTCTTACCACAAAAAAAAAACTAATCCGTTGCTCCGTTTTGACTAAAAAACGGACAAAGAAATAAACTTCCTTTCACTTTATAATATTTGTATGGATTTACTAAGTAATATGTGTGAGTGAGGAGATATACTTACCTTTAATCAGTGGCCGTTAAGGTCTTTTAATAAAAGAAATCAATTGGAAAAAATATTTTTAATAGGCCATTTCTAAAGGAGAAGGTTATTAGTAACTATAAAATTGTAATCCTATGCTGTAAATAAAGTGTCTGTACTGCTCAATAGACAAGATCCTAAATGACAAAAAAAAGATCTAACAATATGGTTTGAAGTCCCAAAACATTTTTTCTTTAGATAAAAAGGTGATATCCAGTGCATCGAGTACTCTGTACTGCTTGGCGCCGATTGTCAAGATCCTAAACGACCATTACGGGGTGAGCGAGGGATTCCTTACCAGCATCCACGCTATGACTCCGTCGTTGAAACCTCTTGATGGACTATGCTTGAGAGGGAAGGTAACACTACCTTACTTTATATTTCACTACTGCGTTTTATTTTCATATTTTTTAACCCCCGACCCAAAAAGAGGGGTGTTATAAGTTTGACGTGTCTGTCTGTCTGTGGCATCATAACTCCCGATCGCATGCAGTGATTTCAATTTAGTTTTTTTGTATTAAAGGTGACTTATATGCGAGAGTTCTTAGACATGTTTGATGAAAATCGGTTGAGCCGTTTAAAAGTTGTGGGGAGTGAAAGTGGGGAGAATTAAAGGGAAATTACTTAAGTTCTTGTGTCGGGGGTTTTATTATTTATTTTTTCTTTCAATTTTAAAATATTTATTCCTCAAAGCTAGTACATATGTTTAAATATATTTACATTATAAATTCTTACAAATTCCAATACCAATTGATGTACTACTCAACGATCCATCACCAGTCGAGATGCACGTTAATTCCAAGCTCGATTGTGGATCGCCCAGTGATGGATCCATTGGTAGGATTTGTAAAAATTTGTATTGTATATGTATATGTCAATAAAAATTATTATTTATTGTTCTTTCCCTTTTTTATATTTTTAAATACATTATACGTTATAATAAAAGATACAAAATATACAATTTTTAAAATATAAAGATATATTATTTATTTATTTTATACAGGTAGCCTACTTTTCCCAATAATCTATCTTTTCTAGTAACTTCCCCGCCCTCCCCATTTGGGGATGGCTTTTTAAAGGCCGACAACGCTTCTGTGACCCCACGGGTATTGCAGTTGTCTATGGGTTAACATCACGTGACCCGTCTGCTCGTTTGCCTCCCACCTAAATAAAAGAAAAATAGTATCACAGACTACGAGACGGCGAATGAAATCGTGATTCGTCCTACTTTTCCTGTATTTCAGTAGGTTTCATTAAAAAAATTACACAGCAATATTAAAGATCACACACACACATACAGTGGGGTTGATAACCTTATGTTAGTAAAGTGAAGAGGCTATCTGCTATGGGCTGTTCGTCCGTGACTAGTACAATTTTAAATGGGCGTGTAAAGGCGACTTGATACGTGTAGGGTCAGACAATCGCTTCAATAACAACTTTGTAGTTTCATTACTCACTGTTCCACACTTATATCTCTTTTTAAAGTTAGATTAGGTGTAGGTTATCATTTAAATTTTGTAAGTTAACCCGGATTTTAGAATAGGGCGTTATCGTCAGTTGTTGGCGTTTTTAAACAAAAATATGCCTAAACATCTGAACTTGAAAAGAAATGGGTTTCTATATTTCTAGACTTCTTCCCGTTTCCTTAGTTTGTTTTTCTAGATATTGTGTACTAGCTATTGCCCGCGGCTTCGCTCGCGTCAAGTTCAGAGAGGGGGGTCAATATAAAGATAAAGTCAAAGTAGCTATGTCACTACTCAGCCCTTGAACTATCTGCACATAAAAAATTAGTAACCGGTTGCTCCGTTTTTCCGTGAAAGACAGACAAAAAAACCCAATTTCACGGTTATTTTTTTATTAATTTTTTTATGGCAGAGGGAGGCAAACGAGCAGGCGGGTCACATGATGTTAAGTAATAACCGCCGCCCATAGACACCTGCAACACCCGGGGGGTCACAGGAGCGTTGCTCGGCCTTTAAGGGATTTGTACGCTCTTTTCTTGAAGGTTCCGTTGTTATAATATTAGTATGGATCTGCTCATAGATCTGGGACCAAATTGTCCAAATAAGATTTGCACATTTTACGTCAATCCCCGTTCATTCCCCACTGTTTTTGATACCAGCATTGGCGCGACCACCGCAGCATCCACCAGAACATTATTCCGGCCGCCACCGGGGCGTGCAAAGCTTTGGGTAAGATAATCCCCCAAGTGAAAGACAAGCTGGGCGGCCTGGCTTTCCGAGTGCCCATCGTCAATGTCTCCGTGTTGGATCTCACTCTTAGGTAGTGTCTTTATACTGCTTAGTATAAACTGGATGTACCTCGTGGCTTCATCTCCGTAGGAATTGCTGATGATAGACAGCTTTTAGCCTTTAATAGCTGGATTATAAGTTTGATATCTTAAATATTAGTCGATGGTACAGCTGATTATAGCGCATGCAACCAACTATAATCTCCAGCTTTATAAGTATTTTTGATTTTGAAGTAAATAGAACTTGTTTTAACTAGTCACACAATTGTGTTGAAATTTTTACATTGTATATAAGAAATGTGTGTTAAAAAACACTTTCATAGACAACATAAATCAAATTTAACTAATTAATTTTACTGACGCTTTGTTTACTACATAATTATGTACATATATAGACTCAACAAGGCAACAACTATTGAAGAAATCGCAAAAAACGTTGAAACTTACAACAAGACTACAATGGCCAACATTATTAAGACTTCCAATGAAGACGCAGTTTCTTCAGACTTTATCGGAGACCAGCACTCCTGCATCCTCGACGTCGACTCCAGCCTCCAGCTCAAAAAGAACTTCTTCAAGCTCGTCTGCTGGTATGAAAACGAATACTCTTACGCCTGCAGAGTAATCGATCTCATATTCTTTTCTGAAAAACAATATCTACTAACCGATCCAAGAAATAAAATGACCTTTGTGAGAACACGTGTAACTAATAAAGCTGAAAATAAAGACGAAGACACAAAATGTAGTAATGACCTTTCGAAGCGTTCTTCGCAAATATCTCTAAGTTACTCTCAAGAAGGGTTGTTAAGATCGCCAGCCAAACCGGTAAACCAAATAGAGACAAAACCGGTAACGACAAATATTCCGGTAAATCCTCAAGAAATCAGCAAGTGTGACGCATTATTTAGAATTTGGAACGACGATGATAAAAAGAAGCAGTCAGTGTTAAAAAATAATGTTCACAGCTATGATGAAATTACACCTCACAGTCAAATCGACAATTTGAAAGCTCAGCAGCGTTTAGAAAATGTAAAAAAAGAATTTTCCAAAATGGTTTGCATTACAGAAAGGCTGTTAAAGAAATGTAGTAAAATTCGTGCATCAAGTTATTCTATTGAAGAGGAAAAATCGAATCCAAAATTAAACGATGAAGCTGATATTGGAAAATCGTTTGAAAATAATGCAGCAAAAGAGTCATCTTCACATATTAACAAAATTAGTATCCATTCAGAAGTTTTTGGCGGAAGCATATCCAATATTGAAGATAGAAACAGCAGCAGGAACGATTTTAGTACAGATTATTTCAGCGATTTTAACAAGAGCAGTTCGCTTTGCATTGGCAATAAATGTGGAAGTTGTAATATCCTGACAAACGATTTTTGCAATAGTACCGATGTTGTCAAAACCACAGATGGCTATGGTACTAAAAATCAAATAAAAGATGATATATTCCAAAACCAAGTTGTGAAAACTATCAATAATTTGATTGACGGATTAACTCAAAGCATGGATAAGAAATTGACAAATGATTGTGTAGTTAAAGACAATAAAAACACAGGACAAGAAGTCCTTAAAGTTCATTTAAATGATGAATCTTTAAACAACAAAATAGTTGATAGTGGTTTTGTGTCTCCAGTTAAGAACATCATTAATCCGGATGGAGATCATTATCATGATAACACATTTACAAAAATACCAACAGATTGTAAAACTACAGTTGAAGTTAATCTCCTGGAAATAAAAGGCAACTCTGCAATTGAAAACGATGAGACAATACCAATGAAGAGCCTCGGAGAACACAAAGAACACCCACAAGATGAAAAGCACACTGCTGAATTTAAAACCCTAAATACAGATCACTGTACAACGATATCAATTCAAAATCCTGCACAAATTCTGAATAGCCTAAACAGATTTTTCGATGCTAATAATGTGATGATAATACCAGAGAGCAATTCAAAATGTGAAAGTTCCTTATTGACTTCATCCATCCATAGTGATACGGGAAGAAAAGTGGATTTATACGACAAACTAGACAGCGTCAGCGGGAGTGATTCCGAGAATTCGTTTCAAATTAATGAAAGAAAATCTCAGGTTATTAATATTTCAGATTTGACGAACTCTTTAGAGGACTTGGTGCGTTTAGACAAAATTTGCAGGATAATTGAGATATCGGACGAATTGTCCGATAATTTGTTTTCAGCCCTCGGATCCTCTGACAATGCCGCGATACAGAAGACGAAGTGGTCGTTCAAAGATTTGTGTAAAAGAATTAAATTGGATGAATTTTGTAACTCGTTGTTTGCCGCTCAGTCGTGTCATTATGAACAAAGAAATTAAAACGTGTTATATGTCTATATTATTTTTATTTAATTAATTTCATGATCCTCATTGATATGTTATAATTCTTAATATTAAGTACACTGCGACAAAAAAGGCACTGTATCAATTTCTAATCGATAAAAATATCACATGTCATAATATGAACAAAAACAGGTACTTTGTAAATACATTTTACCAGCTTTTACTGCATAACTTAAATTCTTAAAGGTCTTCTATATAAAAATATACTAATAAATCAAAATATAAAACATAAAAAGTGTATAAAAAATATATGTATAACATTATGTATATAGGTAATTGATATATTAAACTTTTAGTAATTTTTTTCAAATAAATTCTCAAAATGTACAAAATAAGTAAAAACAAATGTAAAAGCACCCCAAACATTTACAGATGACCAAAGCATAAATAAAGTGCATATATGGCATAGCTAATTAAGGCAAGTAGGGGCAAAAATTTATCTCACATAATATTTTGAACTACCCACAATAATATACAGGATAGAATCCTTCTTTTATCAAGTTAGCTACATCCTTTCACAGGAAATGTTGTGACCAAAAGTAAACATCACATAATTTTAATTACGCTTCTACTTGTATTTACTTAGCTGAATAGCAATGGTAAGTTGGGGCGAAGGGTATTTTCATAAACCGACAACTACCCACAATAATGCAACATGAATTATAGTTCTTTGAACTTGTTAATTGCATCTTTGCAACTAAGTTGGGATAAAGAGTAAATCTACGAAACATAACGTGATCTACTTAAGTCCTTAGTGCAGATAATCTTACATACCTTCAACTACCCACTATGATATACAAGATCGGTGTTTCTCAGCAATTTCCAGTTGAGTTCAATAATCTTTCTCGGAAATACAGCATTGTCGAGATCCACGAAGTCAGCTATAACAACATTGACAGGCGTACGGCCGCTCGCCCCTCGGCTGAGCGGGGGTCCAGGAGAAAATTCTAGAAGCTTCGGCAACACTCGATCTTTCACTGGTATTGCGCATTTTGAACGCAGATTCGATAGCCATCTGTAAGGTAATTGTTTATTTTTAAATTATTTGAAAACTACTAATTCGGTACTCAACTGATGTTTTTCTATCTATATTTTAGAGGTGGTACTATCCACTCATATGTCAGGACTTTGTAAAGTTTAGGTAAGGTGCCTGAATATCCGTTCTATATTTATAACAGACTAGCCGAGCCGTACCCACTTCGTTGGGCGTTAAAACATAGCCTATAGCACTCCTGAATAGTGTAGCTTTCTGACTGTGAAAGAAATTTCATAATTGTTTTAGTTTTTTCGAAAATTAGCCCTTAGAAGCCAACAACCAAAGTTACAAACTTTATATAGAAGATATTATTGCATGATTTTATCAGAATTTTACCTGAGAACAATGAAGGTGGGAGTGGGAGTCAGCACAGCCTGGTGCACGAAGCCCATGCCAGGGTGTCGCTTGAGGTTCTCCAGATAGCGAAGCAGCCCCGCCACCTGGTCCTGTTGCGGCCACGGTGAAGGCAGCATCTCCGGCGGCCAGAACTGATGAGTCGAGTATATTGACGCGTTGCGGTATACTATTATTACCTGAAATATTCAAAACTGTTAGCCGCAACTTTGTTTCGCTACTTAGAAATTAGTGTTGCCTAGCCGACACGTGACCACTTCGTTGGGATTTAAAATATAACATATGGCACTCCTGAATAGTGTAGCTTTCTGATTGTGAAAGAATTTTTATGATCAGTTCGGTATTTCCGAAAATTAGCCCTTATAAACAAACAAAGTTACAAACTTTACCCTTTGTTATAAATACATATATAAAGCTTTTCCGTTACTGAGTGATTGACTGACAGAAAATGCACAGCCTAAACTACTGTATGTTCCTTGGAGAGTGTAGAGGAGCACTGAGAGACGATTATTGGAAATTCCACCCCAAAGGCGTAAACAACTTTTATATAAAAGTTAATCTACACAAGCAAAGCCGCGGGCAAAAGCTAGTATTATATTGATTGGAAATGATTTTGATACGGAGCAACTCAAAGAACATAATGATAAGGAAATCGGGGGATACAGTTTGGCGTTGTAGTTTCGAATCCATCTTCTACATACAAGTAATTTTATAATGAATTATACTGCTGGGTAGCAACAGGATCAACGAAATTAATAAGATATGCGAGAACAATGACGTACTAATGCATCGCGCGAAGTGAAGGGTAACCCTTATTCACGACTCTGTCTATGACATAGACACACCCAATTTTTTTTATACATACTTTCATTTCTTTCCTTGTTACCAAACTTTAGGGTTTATTTTCAAAATAGGGTATAGGGCATGCACAGAAGGAAGCCATTAAAACCAATCAAATAAATATATATAGGGACAAATCGGAGATTAAACTAGCCCCGAAATAAGTTCATGATTTGGGTCATGGGATACTAACAATACTATATTCTATAACAAATATATATACAGATATGCATTTAAGTGCCAGGCCAATCAGAAAAAGATCATTTTCCATTATGACAAGACTAGGTATTGAACCCAGGATCTCCTGATTAGTGGACTCGCATGTTAACCATTATATGACAGAGGCAACCAAGAATGTTATGTTAATGATGTATTCAATGGTTTTATCTCACCTGCTGTTGCAATCTATGTAAAGAATTAAGTGTGATCGTCCGTAGGTCAAGCTCTCTAGGCACAAGACGGTTGGCAAACATTTTGGTCAGCATAAACATAAGTCTCCTATGATCCTCATTGTTGAAGCCATAAAAATGCTGACAGTCTAATATAACCACCTGGAATTTATGTTTCATCTTTAGCACAAAACAAATGATAAATAACAACAACTACAAATCTCTTGAGTGGCCTATTTGGTAACTACATCTTCCTGCGAGTACAATTACGCGACGGAGGAAGGCAGCGCTTTGTAAGCCCACCTCAGGGTCTATTAGGACACTGCTGGACCATTGCATAATTATTTTCATCACACGACGATCAAAGCATCGTTTGCTCGTACGATCTTTAGCCAATTAGGACGACGCCTTAGGAAAAGCAGGAATAACCATAATACCTCTTCAGGATGTGTGTTGAGGAAGTCTCTAACTTGTTCCAATGGTCCAGTGATTTCATCTGCATAGACACCGTGAGTGAAATAAAAATTGTCCGTGTCATTCTTGGTTGCTATTCTCAGGTCCAAATATCTGTGAGACATTTTTTTTTTTTCATAAATTTTGTGTAGAAAAATTACTGACATTTCCCTGAAAATGCTTCTAATATACCTATATATATTTTTGTCTGTTTGTAAAATTATTAAATAAAGAATTCTTTACGTGACTTGTAAATTATTTTGTAGAAATTTTGTACATAATGTGCATAAATGGAATTCTATATCTTGGAACTAATAATATAAATTCTAACATTGAAAATTAAAATGCCATTGTTTTCTGTCAAAGCATACTTTTCAACAATATAAAAAAATAGTTTTATAATTCTAATGGCCTAGATTTAATCAAGGACATATTAATGTATAAACATAGATGCTCATGTTAGTTTATTTTGGTTATTAAGTAACAGCTTTAGCACAATGTGTGTAACAACATTCATTAAATCATAAATTTTTTTGTTAGTCACATAAATGCTCAACACAACAATGAAATTTAATGAATATATTATGATATGAAGTTTTTTGAAGAAATTCTTGGGATGGTCTAACTTGGGATGGATGGACTATTTTATCAATTGATTTATTGCAAACTCTTTTTGTGACAGTAATTTTGCATATTATTTATATCTCATAACAGAAGTCTCAACTTACTTTAGGGTCTAGTGCTAACTTTAGGTCTAGGTGTGATTTCAGTTTATTCATTTAACAATGTCATCCAAAGTATGTGTTTAATTCCTAATTGTTTTGAAGATAAAAACAATAGCTAAGGTTTTATTGACATAGTATTCTGTATAATCACGTATGAGTCTCAATAAAAATGTGTGTTAGTGGTACCTAATGCCAATGAGCAGTTGTTGGTGTACATTTAGCGCCTGGGTTTTGGTCCAGCGCAAGATCGTACCTCGGAACAGAGGGTACAATCTGTGCAGAATTGGTTCTGCGTCAGGAGCCAGTCCACTGTTACGTGTGATACCATATGTCATTGAATCATGACTACCTGGAAATTTTATGTTTATCAGAGGTTTTTTAGCATTATATTTAAAAATAAGTTTATGAATTTAAGAAATATAATTTACAAGGTCAGTATTTCATTTTCCCAATGAACAAATTATTCATCAAGGTATCTTGAAATTAAACTACAATTATAATACAAATACCTAATTTAAAAATAATATAGACACAAATAAACATACACTGAGTTGGTAATAAATACCTTTTTATTTTAGGTTGCTCATAATACGAAATCATTAAATTAATAATACGCTTACCAGGGATAGCTAAATATATCACAGGTACTTCTTTAAGTTGTGGCGGAAGATCTTTCATCCATGATTCCAAATTGACTTGTGCTGGGTTATCTTCTCCCATTATAGATGCTGGAAAAACCATATCTAGTAAATGACATCAAAATCACAAGAGACAAAGAACAAAATACAAAGAAATATTTTCCATCTCCTATGATGATATCATTCCAAAGTACGTACCTCAACCTTTGTTTTAAATCGAGGTTGAATATTTAAGTACTGATGTTATCTAAACAGATATGGGTGACATTTTTAGTGAGAAAAGCTCTTAGCTTCTTCATTATGAAATTATTTTTTAAACATTTAGACCTGTAAATCTTTTTACTTATAAAATTTTAAATTAAAACATGATTTTAGATCCATTTGTGAGCTTTTGCACCATCTTTGCACTTTGCAAAGAGTAGACTAATACATAGGACTTTGTCTCGCTTGTCAAAACTTGTCATGCAGCAGTGTGGCCTCTGACCATATATTGGTTTGCCGTACACAAGGGGAAAAATTGCCATATTTCAATAAAAAATGCCGTACATGGCATGATTAATGCCTGAATGAGCTTTTTTTTGGTAAACTGACCACCAATTGACCAAGAAATTCTTTTGACGATTTTGGTTGTTTTTTTTTGTGGTGCCGTGATTGCCGTATTTTAGCTTACGGTAATGCTCGTCCAGTCGTATGCTGTACAATCTTCTTTCTCGAGCCGCAGTGCCGTATGATACGGCAATTGCCGTACATTTGGCAACACTGATGTCATGAAGGAACTTCATAATAATATACTGTCAAAAACTTACAAACGTAAACGTCAAAACGTACAAATAATAAATAAAATCGACAAATTTCCTTTTTTTTTTTAATTGTAATATATTAATAGACATGTCGATTCACTTGAAAAAAAAAAACGATTAAAATAGTTGAAATAGTAAAAAACTAAAATATCGTAGCCAATGTAGGAATTTTATTGCTAGTTCTTGAATTGCATTGAATCGGTACGATTTGAGAGGTTCATTCATTGATTCATCGAATCGACGTAGCATTCCAAATCGATTATTTTACTCTGAATAATCAATCTTTGATTAATCGATTTCAGATCGACATGCCTAATATTATAAAGTAGGTAATCTTCAAACAAGTTGGATTTTGCTTACGTGTATAATATTTATTTTTTTAGATTTTCATTTGTTTTATTATTTTATTCATAGAAAATAATATGTTATTGTTTGTAACGGTAAACGATCGATTTAAAAAAAAGAAAACAATAAGAGAATATAATAATAAATAATATTTATTAATATTATGTTCTGATTAGAACATAATAAATAATATGCAAGCTCTTATTGTTTTGGTCAACATATGATTATATGTTATACGTTACATAGCCGTTGATCACATATTAACGTTGCCAACAACCTTTAATCCCAATTCAGCTAATTGCGTTAATTATCCACTTAGTAAATCTATATTTAGCCTTTATCTACCAACATATGTATATTTACCTACTTAGGCCAAAACCTTAAACATGCGACTGAGGGTACGATAATATTAAAATCAAAATCATCACTGCCAAAGCAATCAGTTACAGTGCTAAGCGATACTCTACTTTGATTATTTTCTATTAAACCTAGATCTTTGTACTAGTTACGAATGATTCACATTAGTTTACAATGAAGTAACTATTCATATACCATAAGTATCGGTTTAACAACTTCATTAATGCATAGGCTATAAGGATTTTCCTGTACATAATAACTTATTTAATAATGTTGTTAGTGATTTATGTACGTAGGTATAGGTACACCTACTACTATATTATTTTGTGAAATTCATTAATGCTTGATTTATTCTGGTCATAATATAGAGTAACTGAAAAAAATATTAGTGTATTCTACTTCATACTTAGTAATACAATATATTACGTATGGTACGTAATACCTATGTAAACTTGTTTTACTGTAGGCTGTACATTAATGTAAGGCCTATTAGTACAAAATGCATTTTTTTAAATATTTTTTATGTTTTCCTTAAAACTATCCAGAATAGAAGCACTAATAAAAATTACATAAGTTAGTAAATTAGTTTAAAGTTTAATTCAAACTAAGGTCTATTTAAACAAAGAGATTTAATATTTGTTAGAAATTGTTAGTACTTACAAAGAAAGAAAACAAAGGGCATACCGAATAAAACAAAACATTGTATAAGTGCGAGCCGCATGGTATAACACTTTCAAAAATCTTTGTAAAACATGTTATGTCTCCTTCCACTTCACAGAGATATTTAAAACCGTTAACTCTTGCCGATATTAAGTAAAATAAATTTCCGTACAAAGAAACGTATGAACCGAGAACCGAGAAACGATGTAATGACTTATCATGCACTTTGAGCGAATATATTAATCTAACGAGTTCATCTCACTACATACAGTAGCAGTAGATTGCACAAAAGATATCTTAAGTTTTTCCGAATTTATTTAGGCAACCACTAGCGAATACATTTTTAAACCATTCCTCAGTGCTCTTTATTTAGTCTTAAGAGTATCTTAGCTATCACAAGCCAAACTGAAGCTTAACCCAAATTATATAATTGCAAACATCCTCGACAAACTATCTACCGGTATTAAGTTTAATCCTGTGGTCTAATCTAAGCCGGTGGGTGAAAGGTGAGACGCTTTTAACTTAGTTTTTGCGTACGGTTTAGCTTAGTTTTATGACATTGACCTTGAGTTTTTTGGCGAATGACCATGCCGGACATGTTTTTTGCGAGTTTAAGAATAAATGTATCCCAAAAGGAGGACTTTTTGTGCTCGGCAGTTTGATTTGAAGAGACGTTTACGTTAAAACTATTTTTGGCATAAGAGGGATCAAGGTTTTATGGGTTTCTTTTAGCTTTTCTTTTAAGTCGTGGTCGTTTCAAAATGTTAAGTAGTAGTAGTAGTTGGTAGCTTGAATAAGATTATGAATTTAATAACGACTGACGTACAAAATATCTTTAAAGGTCTATTAATTGTTTTGATTTAGGTGTTTTCAATCTAACCGTATGTAAAGTGGAAAGAAAAATGAAAGAAAATCTTTAAGTCTCTTATCTTAAATAATACGTGAAAAATTCAAAAGTAATAAATTTGAGATTTTATATATTAAATTATATATTTCAATATTGGACATGGATCTACAATTACCACTGAACCTTTGTTTAATCTATCAAATTGCAATACGTAATTAAGGCCACGCAAATATGCTGATTGACCTACCTACTGAAGTATCTGAAGATACTAATCATCTCACCTCTGTAAAATGCACCAGACCTTGGTAATACGTATTATCATATTAAGTACTTACTCGATACTTCAAGTAAGTATATATCAATCAAGTTTATCAGATGTTTAAAAAAAAACAAAGTATTTTTTGTGGTATGGAGCCACTACTTTGTAGTGGTATGGAGCCACTACTTGTAGTGGTGTGGAGCCAGCTGCTTGCTTTGTAAGCCTTCATCATAAATGGGTCGGCTCGTCCGGGGAAGTACCACACTCCCACAGAAGACCGACGTCTGAATGGCGGCTATCAGCCGCAATGCCCCTTCCGGTGAGTGGGAGAGCCGGAGGCCCAACTTCTCCGCCAAATGGGGAGGGCTTTTTTATAGGCCGGCAACGCTTCTGTAACCCCGCGGATGTTGCAGTTGTCTATGGACGGCGGTGATCACTTAACATCTTGTGACCCGCCTGCTCGTTTGCTTCCCTCTGACATAAAAAAAGCTACCATCGCACTTTCGTAAACTACACATATGAGTAGGTACCTACTTAAAGACCAAAAATGATCTGAATTTATTTAACACTAGCTGTGTATCCGCGACTTCGTTAGCGTTGAATAGTCCTACGGTTTATCCGTGAAAGCGGAAGAGACATGATTTAAATATAAACTTTTACTCCGCTATTTTAGTATATATACTGGGGGTCAGTTTAAAAAAAAACGCTTTGATGATCGCGGGTTTTTAACTATATATACATACCAAATTTCATTTAAATCGGTCCAGCGGTTTAGCTGTGAAAGCGGAACAGACAGACAGACTTTCACATTTATAATATTAGTATGGATTTATCTTGATTTCTTTTAACTCTATTTATTTTCGCATGTTTCGGGCGATAATAATAAAGTTAAATGAAAAAATTCACAACACCGCAACAAGTTTCAATAATTTTACGCTAATTCCACACGCGATTAACCAACGTGAAATTTTTGACACTTGTACTTAATTGTTAACCACGCTCACGTTGCGTTCATTCTCCATGGTTTCGTTCAAACGCGATACGGAATAACTTTTTAGAAGATGTCTTACAATTATTGTGATTTTGAGGCAAAGAAATAGCAAGGATTTGTGAAATAGTCTTAGAGAATTAGGGCCCTGAAAAGGCTACCGCGTACCGGCCAGCGCAGCGTGAGACACCCGATGGGTGTCCTGATCAATGTTGTAGAAAAAAGCTGGAAAACAACCGATCACCTTAGGAGTCCATGAGGAAAGTCTATTTCCAACAGTGGACTTCCTGTGCTTGCAATGATGATGGTAAACCTATATAGAGATCCACTAACTGTAGGTAGAGAGCAAGTTGCTCACAATCTTTTCCTTCATGGGAATGAATAAAACCGATGAAAAAAGTACCTTGAGTGCTAGGTATTCAGTCCTTCGTATAAGCTTACTAGCTGTGCGCGCAACTTCGTCCGCTTTGGATTTTAACAATATATGTATTTCTAAAATAATATTAACCAAGTTACTCCTTATTCCATCAGCTATCTGCCAGTAAAAGTCCCGTCAAAATCAGTCCAGCCATTTTAAAGATTAGTCAGTCGGAACAAACAGACAGACAGGCAAAACTTTAAAAAATCATTTTGGTATATGTATTTTATGTATTTTTTCAATTACAAAGAGTCACCCCAATTTTATTTATTTTTCAATGATTCAAAAAAACGCGGGTTAAAAGAATAAAAATAATGCTGATAAAAATATGTTTTATGAGAACGATAATGATTTCACTCCACAGACACTGCAATATATAAACTTATTGACCATAATATATTACCATAAATATATTAACCATGACCTTATAATAAGTTATTCACATTGTAGAGTCGCAATAATAAACTTAATGAAGTTTTATTGACTGGGAACATATTATACTCAGATTATTCATATATATTTCAATGATCTATGATATTATATTTATCGGTCTCAACTTTAAAATGCCTTTTTATCTTGTAGAAAAGTTACTTGGTATTATTATGTAAAATCGTTGGCACAGTCGTAAAGTCCTAACTATTATGAAATATAGTGTCGTTGAGCTAGTATCCCATAATAAAAGTCTCAAACTAAGTTTGCGGCTAACTCAATTTGTGTGATTTGCTCCTATATATTTATTTATTATAATTATATTACCTATTTAACTTCCATAGTTATTCTCCAGAATAACATTTCCAATTTAAATAGAGTCTGCAATTATGGCTACCAAATACATACCTACTTAACAAGTTTAAATCAAAGATAAAATCCTACAAGGTATTTTCTCGAAGATAATGATCTATGATAATCGTAAAAAACATAAAATTAAAATTTTTTTTAGGTTATATGTCCTACTAGCTTTTACCCGCGACTATGCTCTATGACTTTCTTTTGTTGATTTAGGTCTACGTTTTCCTGACGCACACAAACAATGTCTTTTCTCTACCTTCTTATGCCTTCTCTTTTCCTCAACAGGCTGGCAAGAATGCTTTACGGTTACTTCACCAATTATTTATTGTTTTAATAAATGAATAATTTAAGAATTCAATAATTTCTTCTATAAATACGGACTGTTTATCAGTAGCGATGTCATTAGTAAAAATATAATATTTTCAGGAGCTTTTCCCGGTACAATGCTGTGGTGGTCTGTGGGACTGAAACGGAACCAAAATACGAGGTGTGCCGAGCGGAGCCGAGCTCAAATCGATGTCACCCGAAGTCCGACGCCCTACCACACCACCTACTACTATCTGGCTTCGCTTCGCTTTCGACACGCGATACTGACGCAGTCGCAATACAGGCACTCCTCGAATACACACACAAAACCACAAGTCTACAAAATTCCTCACACTACAAATAATCTACTACTCATTCAAACACCGATATTAAAGTGATACTTTCTGATTTATTTAGTGAAAATGAATAAAATAAGATCCGGTGTGAAGTAAATGCCCTTAAAGAGGAAAAATAGAGTTTTTTTTTGGTTCCCCGTGTGATGTTTCGGGAAAGTGTTGATTGAAGAGTTGTAAACGGACTCAGTGGACTTATTGCGAATGTGTATTGAAACGTTCATCGCTATCCACGGGCGCACTGCTATGCGCCACGACCTGGTGCATTTCATAAGACACACTTCCTCTGATCACTATTGCGAAGGAAAACTTTAGTTCTTATGACAGGTAAGCATCAGAACAATCATCTAATAAAAAACAATTTTCTGTTTGTTTAGCTTCTTCGGCGAATATTCTAGATGAAGTGTTGGATAGCCATGAATGCTCATTTGTACAAATATTGTTAATCAAATACATTCTCTTTTATTAAAACACTGCGTCAGTAATTAAAACCGGCCAAGCAATTATGGACCTTAATACGGAAGGTTGAAAGGTTTTATTACCACGTGCTTAGAATGACAACAACGCATTACGAAATCAGTTGCTTCTGTACACCAACGGCAAAGATAACACAAAATATAGGTGGCAACGATTTCGACATTTTGCTACATATTTTTTAAAATTTCGAGTTATGTCCAAGCATAATTAACTAGTTACTAGGAAAACCTGGTAGAAAAACAAATTACAGTATAACTGTTCCATAAAATCACCAGATTAATTACAAAAAACTAATTCATAGACCAAGTTTTTATGTTCATCTGATTGATATTTGTACATTTCCTGTATGAATTAATGGTCGTGTTGTAAACCATTGATTTGTTCTATTATTGGGAGCTGAACATTAGTTATAAGATCAAAATTTCCATAAAAATTTAAACTGATTAAAATATGAGGAAGTGGTACTAATAGAGCCTTGAATTGAACCACTCTATCAAAAATAAATAACCCTCCTTCTGCCGCAGTCGGGTAATAATCTAATAATTTATGTTGTGGTATGGAGCCACTAGTTTGTAGTGGTATGGAGCCACTACTTGTAGTGGTGAGGAGCCTGCTGCTTGCTTTGTTAGCCTGCAGCATGAATGGGCCGGCTCGTATAGGGAAGTACCACAATCCCACAGAAGACCGACGCCTGAATGGCGGCTATCAGCCGCCATGCTCCGGTGAGTGGGAGAGCCAGAGGCCCAACTTCTCCGCCCTTCACAAATGGGGAGGGCGGAGGTTTTTACAGGCCGGCAAAGCTTCTGTAACCCCGCGGGTGTTGCAGTTGTCTATGGGCGGCGGTGTTCACATAACATCTCGTGACCCGCCTGCTCGTTTGCCTCCCTAATGACATAAAAAAAAAACTAATCGCAATAAGTACGAATGAAAATTAGTACATCTGTCTTTCTGTATATTTGTATGCAATTTACACAAAAATTAATGCATGAATCTTAAAAAATCTAATGTATATAATGAACCCAAAATATTGGCAATAATATTTAAGTGCGGACGAAGTCGCGGGAAAAAGCTAATAGGTTATAAAATTATAAAACCAAAAAAAACTCACCCGTCGGAAATTTTAATCCAGGGAAAGAATGGCATCCTATTTCGTACATATACAATACCTGAATTCATTATGAAGCATTTCAATTGTCCGAAAAATCCGAACTTCCTTCTTTGAGAAGGGAATGTGAAAAACGTACGAGCGTTTCAAATTAGCTGCCTGATTTAAGATTCTTTTACTCTCGGTTTATATCGAGTAGAATTTAAGCATATGGGATACTGGAGAGTAGAATATTGTTATATGGAGGTGGAGTAATTATTTTTCAGAATTCCGTCTTTATTACTAAGATTTGCTATCCGTTCGTCTCTCTGTCATCAGAACTCATGAACTGTGATAGCTAGACAGTGGAAATTTTTATTGATGATGTATTTATGTTGCTTCTAAACAACAAATGTCATTTGTTGCCGTTTTTATAGATTTAATGCTAACGGAATCATCGTGCGCGAGTCCGAATCACACTTGACCGATTTTGTTTATACAAAACGAAGCAGACAAACAGCAAAGGAACCCAACATGGTGTGATCACAGCAGTTTATGAAATGCACACACGTTAAGTAATGACCCTCGA
Organism: Cactoblastis cactorum; assembly: GCA_020352625.1. Lineage (NCBI taxonomy): Eukaryota > Metazoa > Arthropoda > Insecta > Lepidoptera > Pyralidae > Cactoblastis > Cactoblastis cactorum. Next base: position 20,226 of record JADGIL010001794.1, read on the forward strand.
TGCATTACACAAACAATTCAAATATGTGGTATCTATTAGAGTTTTAAACTATTTTTGGTATAAAAAAGATAGCAGCATGAAAAGAAAGTGCCGATAAAATAAAATAAATAAAGATTTTGGTAAAACTGATCATGTAGTTTCTCATTTTAAGATCAATTTTAATACATTTTACATAATGCTAATTTAGATCCTGCTCTATATCTTGCAGTTTTTTATACCTAGGAAGATTAATAAACGAGATAATTGTGTAAAGATAACATGTGATATACAGACTACTTCAAAATTCTTTCGCAAAAATTTGAAGAAATAGAATGAAGAAACAACTGACCAGGCGAAATTGGTTATCTTTCAGCCGACTTACCTTTAAAAGCCCTTCCTACACGCAATGGCCGGGTTATAAATACGTTCTGTCAGTCCAGGGTTTTGACGTAGGTTCTGGACAGACGGACAGACGGGTCGTGGACTCGCGGCAGTTTTTTTATTCTGTGACAAATGGCTTCTCGTCCGTTCCGGTAATTGGTGGAGTTTAGCGAAGGAAACCGTTTTGTCGGTTCGCCGCTTGCTCGAAGGAATCTCATTAGATGAGATTTTCTTTTTGATTAAACTGAAGACTCCGGCGAAATCGCTAATTAAGTATATTGAATTGTGATACACATAAAAAATTATAGAAATTCTGATTTGTTAAAAAAAATTAAGAAACTTTATTTTGTTTTTAAATATTTAGTTTTTCTTTCTTGGTTATGATTATATTATACTAGCCTTTTCCAGCGTAAATTATAGAAGGATTGAAATATAGAAAAAAAAAAGTAGCCCTTACCACTCTCCAGCCTTTCAATTCTCTAAACATAAAAACCATACTAATCCGTTGCTCCGTTTTGACTGAAAGCAGACAAAACAATACACATTTACAATTTATAATAATTTGTTAGGCCCAAAGTAAGTTTGTTATCGGACACTTATTAATATATTTTATTTAAAAAAAATAAGTACATATTCAATACCTAAGCAACATCATCATTAAAATATATCTGATTACCTAGGTAATCGGAAAAAGATAATTTACCATATTGACCTGACTAAAGATCGATTTCGGGACCTCCCAAGTAGCAGATATGTAACCATTAAGCGACTAAGGTCGTCGTAATCTACGTTTTTGGTGTTATATTTTGCTAGAATTTGTCTTTTTAAAACCTTGATAAACCATAATACAGTCTTGCACTACCTCAGGACAAAATAATTGGGTTAATTTGTAGCAAATGGTTTAAAACTAAAGAAATGGTTTGAAAGTACTATTGTCGAAAACATGCAATGACAACGCCATCTCCCATTTAGATTAAATCACAGATCTTAAAAATAGTTGTTTGAATGATCTGAGTGCTAAACATATTAAAACATAATCTAAAATTTATACTCGTGTTAAAATGAAAATATTAAAAATACATATTATTAAAACGGTATATGTAAAAGTTAAATATAATTTATAATTAAAAATCAAATTGTATCCTAACAACAACTCTGATTAATTTTATCATAAATATTAAATCGTAAAAATTTGAAAAGGCACACACCTTTTCGTTCATAATAAGTAAGATAAATCGGGGACAATTTTCGAAACCGATATACGAAAATACAATTCGTATTTTTATCGAGCATGTTACAGAATCGACTCCGATGACCGGAGTTCGCTGCCACCGCAAATATAAATCGTTTTTCGTTTTTATTCCTTTGGCTCCGTCCCGTTTAGTAAATAACCGAGGTTACAACCTGAATCCCAATTTTTGTGAAATAAGGTTCATTATTCTACTAAAATTGGGATATATTTGCTGTAGATACTTTTGTAAGTCGCTTTTAAATTGTGAGCACAATCTATATAATTATATATAATATAAAATAAAGGTCAATACCAACTACTCATCGTACTACTACTACTGCTAGAGGTCTCAAATTTTGCTTTTCCTTTCAGAATGTAAGACGAAATTTCACAAAATTTCCATTTTATTGAGCGTGGCGTTCGAGTTTGCAACTCTGTCTACCTCGTCTAAAGGGATAAAGATACTGTATTTGTATCAAGAAATATGGGACGGGGTCGTAGCCACTGGTAAAAGCAATAAAGATGAAGATTATAAAAACAAAGGATGCCTATCGACTTTTAATTAAAAAAATCTTCAAAAAGTTAACGAATCCGGAATCAATTACTCGCGAATCTTTGTGCTCACGTGGCTATGACGAACTCTAATAAAATTCCGTATTTTATGCTCCTCCAAAATTGGATTTTGTAAAGTTACTTTATGAGTGCTAACTAACTGTATACAAAGAACTTATTTGTAAACTTGAGGATTCTAGATTCATTTCAGTCATTTGGTATGTGAGTTGTGATCATCTCAGTCAATCTTACAGTTTTTTTAAGTTACATCGGAATACACATCATTGTTTAATTATGATTTAACAAGGAAAGTTAACATATATTTCAGTAAAAAATAAAGCAAAAATTTTCAACGACGTAGTAAGTAATTTAAGTGCAGACTAGTGGGAGCCAGATATTATTCATGCATGACAGAATAAGTGCACCTCGCAAGAAGAGTCTTGTTTTTGGAACAGTGCTTAAGGTATGACTCCATAGCTGAGTAACATACGGTATCACATCTTAACCTCTTACAAAGTACGCAGAATCGAGAGTCGTGAGGCTTCGCTTTTTATCAGAATAGTGAGCTTATTGGTGGAGTGGAGATCAAATAAGCGTGGTCTTTGGGTCACAAATTGTTTTTCTGTTTACTCTTCAAAAATATTTTGTAACTAATTGTTCTTTAGTATTGCGATAATTAGTATTTTGGACATATGTATGTATAGCTATGAAATGCAAAATAAATACCGAACCAGAGCTGACAGTTCTAAGTGGATGACCTGAACAAGGTAGCAGGGAGACGCTGAATCCATGCCGCATCCAATTGGTCATTTTTGTAGTCTATGGAAGAAGCCTATGTCCAACAGTGGACTTCTTATAGCTGAAGTGACAATGAAGTCGATTATTAAGACTTAAGCCTAACGTAGCTGTAAGTCTTTTTGGGTAAACATGCGCCATTATGTAGATTACAACCATATTTAATGAATGGCTATGCCATGGAAGCTTGATCTGGATATTTCTCATAATTCTCCTAAGTTGTTAAATTAAATAATTTGCAAAGGGTTTCTCTCCAATAAAATAGTTTTTAAGTTCAATGTTGTGCATGTCTATAATTTATGTAAACATTAGAATAAAGTCCTATCCATGTTTTTCTTTTATGTCATGTGTTAAAATTATTGATGTGCTAAATGAATAAATAAATAAAAATAAATAAGTCTTAATGCAAAATAATAAACGCGGCTAGGAAGTTGCAGCTTTAAGAACTGTGGTTAAACTCGACGCTGTGTTTTCACGTAGGACGCGTTATAAAAATTTAAATTGCCTCCGATTTATCGCTCTTTTGCTACTCTATAGTTCCTTGTATTCATATCGTATCGAGTAGTTTATGCGAATAACATAAAATGACTACGGATAAAGTTACGACCGATGAAAGCTACCCAAGTCTTGTTATGTCCCGAAATGAGGTTAAGACTTTATTTTTTGTATTTTATATACATACTTTTACTTTGTTTTTTTTTTCGGTATGAGACTCCTAAATATGGATCATAGTTGGGGAAGAATAATATTAAACTAAGCCAACTCGTCAGTCATACTTACCTGCTGTATAATCACATTGCAATTTAGTTTTGAATCTTTTTACCCATATTTTAACCTTAACTAGTCTATTTCCAGAAAATAAAAAACCTATATTAGATTTGAATAACAAGCTTTATTATTTAAAAAATTGAAACAATTATGTCAATAATATAGTATAGTTTTACCACTTAAGTATATTTTATTATTTTGTCTATACTCCAATCGAAATTCTGCGGCATATGACTTAAGTTGAAAATATTCCCTCATTATATTTTGTTAGTAAGCTTGTTAAAATCCTTAAGTTATTTTGTGGATCGTCATAAAAAATTACGAGCGACTTTATAGGAGTAACAACGTTTACTGGGGGTAAAGGCCTTGTCGCATTTATATTTAAATGAACTTTATTGTGAGCGCGGAATACAAATTTGTGATCTCACCACCCGAGTTCGCAGTTTCAAATTTTATATGGCTACCCTCTGCCCGGCAATTAACACAGTCGATTTTGATACTATTTTATGTCTAAAAATAATCTATACCGAAAACTGCACTAGTGTTCCCTTAAGTTAGCAACTCAATGGGTTTTTTTGTTCTAGTGGTTAATCTTGGCTGACCCAGGACACTTATTCCTGGAAGGGCACCCATCTGAGGGAAGGGCACCCATGCGGGTTTCGCCTTGAAAAAAAAAATGGACACTTATTGATATAAAAATCGCAATATTACGCTCAAAAGCAATGATGGAAATTCAGGGAGAGAATTGAAAGAAGTTAATAAACGACTAATTTTTTCTGCGAAAGAGCGAAGTCCGTAATGGTGAGGTTGTAAGGGTGGTAATTAAAGGGCATCTTTTGACGCCCCTTACAATAGAAAGCAGTGAGTGGGTAACAGTATTCACCCATGGATAGCTACGCCACCTACATATACCTTATACTTAAATATGTATTAACTAAGAATTTGCTTCAAAAACTTTATTATTATTAATCTGATTCCAGGCTTTCTTGCTCTTTTGATTTAAATATAATAATTTGTTAGAGAAAGAATAAAATAGTTTGTTTTATTAATATGTAATTTTATATACCAATGTGCAAAATCTTACAGAAACTTAAACAATGAAAATATTTAGAGCCGCTACAAAGTGATATCATTACATACATTTAAGACATAATACATACTCATGTAGAACAAAAGAAAGAAATAAAAAGAAGCGATCATCTACAGTTAGGCTTTTATCGAACATACTTTGATTCTTAAAAAAAAATATAGACTGTTATTACATATTCGCCTTTCTGGCAAATATGGACAGAATAATACTAATGAACTCAGCATTCGGAAGCCCTACCATTTGCTTCAAAATATAACTTCGTTTAGGTAATATTATAATCAAAGGATCCTACGGAGAAGGTTGTTGCATAATGCTTGTATGAATATGCAAAGCGCGTGGTTAAGACACTTAAATTAGCTCGTTATTCAGAGATTTACATTCATAATAACACCGTGTAATGAGATAAGCCCTTTAACGTTCACTACACCTTACAATTGTTAGTTCCTAATGTGTTAAATTTACTTAGCACTTTCGCTGAAAGTAGTTTATACACAATAGAAGCTTTTTGGTTAACTACGTCAACAGACATAGATGTTAGCGAAAGTCTAGGAAAATTTGTAGGTCATAGTAGCAGTGTAAGAGTAATTCTGGTGGCATTAATATAAATAATTTTTAGTATACAAAATTAAAATATTTCTAAAAATTATTTATAAGTAATTGTCAGGTTTTGGTTGTTTCATAAAAAGGACTAACAAGTCACAATCTCTTGAGGAAGTTAATCTCAAAATACCTGGTTTACAAAACTCAAGAGAGCTTAGCTGAGCCGTCAATAATGAGCCTTTATCCCGGTAAAAAATAAAACCAGATTAAAAAACCGCTTCTTCCGATTCGTCTTACCTAGTAATTATATGAGAAAAATAATGCCTCGGGTCTACTGTCTAATCCCTAAGGATTGGAAAATTTATGAGTAAGCATTGTGATTCTAAATTCTCCTTTACACCACGACCGCGGTGAAAAATTTTCCAAAAAATAAATTATTCGGCTAGGGATCTGTTGTAATTTGTGAAAATAGACGTCAAGATGAAAATCTTTTCCCCTCTAGAGTTGGATTTCCAGCAGAGAAAACTATTTGAAAAATATTCCGCAGTATAAGATCACGGCAAAATCGGAATTTCTTCTTGGCTTATACCGCAAAAATGTTGCTGTAAATATTTTTAAACCAAGGTGAGATTCATCTTAGATAATTTCAAAATTCGGTGCGTGGTTTGACGGTAAATACGCCGAACAAAGGTCGCTACGGCGAAAGTATTTGCAAAGAAAATTAATGTCTGAAATGAGATCGAAATCTTGACTTTCCACTTTGGCAAGCGAAGTTTTTGTCAATTTACATTATTATGGGAGGGGAAATTTTTAAGCAAAACATTATTTTTCGAATTAAATGCAGAGCGTTACTTCGCCGAAAGTGAAAGTGAAATCTGGATAACATAAAATACTAGCTTTTTCCTACGGCTTCACTCGCGTCCTAATTATTATTAGCATAATTTCCGATCCTTTAGAAATATTGCATAATCTCGTGTTAGCAAGCACCTACATACGTCTGGATTCATTCCATTTTTTTTGCTAACAAATCGTAAATTTTTCTTGGGTTTAGTTTGTTTAATCTCGTTTTATTCCATTAAACAGTTTCTGGAAAAATTATCAACGACGATACGAAAAAATAATGTTAAGAATTTTTAAAGGATATTCTGAGAAATTTAACTACATTTTTCAAATTACGTGAAAGTTATTCAAGCACAGAATAAAATAAATTTAGTAAGAGAATTTGATTAATTTTTTTTTAAGATATACACTACACAATATTACAGATACAAATTTTTATGAAAAAAAAGCATAATATTTTAATAGAACCAAAAAATGTATAGTCGTCAAAAAATGTTTAGTTCCAGGAACTGCTTTGATTATTATATATGGATACAGTGTGATGTCTTTTTCCAATTTGTGTGTTAAAAAAAATGGAAAATCAGACAGTCAAATTTGCTAGCCCATCGTACTTACAAACATATTCTATTAGGTATTAACAATTAGTACACGACCAAAAGTACACACACACTATAAAACAGCCTAACAACCTCTTTTTTGGAGCGGTTAATTACATACACACCAACTTTTTAACCTTATAATAAACATAGTCTCCGAAAAAAATGACCTTAACATATAGATAGACGGATATGACGAAACTATAAGGGCCTATTTTTGCCTTAACTATAAGGGCCTATATTTCTTTCCATTTGGCTACAGAACCCTGAAAGTAGATTTCATTTATATTTGCAGTAAACTGGATGTCGCGCGGCCTAGTTTTTCCGATGGCACCGCAGGACTACTCGCCGGATCTGTTGACAGCTTGATATACGCCTCATAAAACTTTACTGGTAAATTCAGAGAATTTACTAACTGATATAATCCTTATGTATATGTATTAGCCAGCGAGAAACATCGATATTTTTTTTAAATTTCATCATCATACTTCATTCAATTATTTTGATGCGCAAGGATGCCTTCATTAGATAACTCTTTCTTTAATTTTGTGTAAAATTCACTTTATTATAACAATCATTATCATTATAGTCCACATGATTTTCCACAACACAACAACATGAAACGAATCCCAGCAAATTTCAACGCAAGTGTGGTAATGTCGACTGCGGTAACCACTCCCCATTCCGTGAGCCATAATTCTTTTTGTCTAAGATTTAATACCTAATTTATGTACTTCAACCATATAAAACAGTTTCTTTTAAATACCGGTTTTGTCTTTAAGATTCGTATGCAATAAATTCTATACAAATATAAACTTCAGTTTATGTTTAGAATTTCTAGCACTAATTTCTAATAGCGGTAATTTATCTTTATTTTCTTTAATACAATTCACCAAATTTTTTATAAAAAAAAAAAATTACGAAAAGAAAAAAAGTTACTGCTTTTTATAATATTTAGCGAGATCAAGCAAAGTAATCGGGTTGTCGGTCCTTACCGCGCTGCATTCGACCGCAACTTTACAGGCAGTCTTGACCTAAAATCCTTCTTTGTTGGCTAAGTGTAGTTACATCACTCTTCAGCTGCATTTCACGGATGGAACAAATACATTTTGCAACAACTTTTAACAGAACGTTACGCAATACTTGTTTACCTTTCTGAAATCGAGGACAAAATTAAATTACTTTGCTTGTGATACCTTCATAGGTGAATTTATTTTGTAAATAACTAAATTTAATTTACGTAAATTCAGTCGGAATCTCAAAATTAACTAATTATTTTACAATTGGAAACTAATTATTGACGAATTCGGCGTTCTTGACTTTAAGTATATGTTGGTTTAAGTACGCAGTTTCATGGCTTTTTAAACTGCTAAATTATTTACATATATTGCTGTGATAATCTGGCTTTGAACTTATACATTCAATTAAAAAATAAACTTAATTTATTTCAGGGTTTCATATGTATATTCAATGTTTAATCGTTAGCCTACTCCCAACCATCGAGTAAATGTTATTACTTAATAAAATATAATAGAAAGAAAATAAAAACTAACTAAAAAATGGTTTTTAGTTCATTGAAATGAAACAAATTTAACGGATTTTATCGCGGTTTAATCACTACACACAAAGGAATTTTATACTGTTTTAAGTTCTCTATGTGTAACTATTTATTGAACTCCGACGTTTCGGATACTTTACAGCGTCCATCTTCACGGAAGACTGAGGTGGGGTGGTCTCTAAGCTTCACAAGTGTGGGTTGTTACAAGCTACCTTCTGTATTGAAAAATAAATAAATGTCTT
>JADGIL010001805.1:0-10784 GCA_020352625.1 Cactoblastis cactorum
CCGACATGCTAATGATAATAGTATATAAATAAAACATAAAAAATTTCATATAATTTTTGCATATAGTTTTAATTACTCTCAACTTAATAGTTCCGTTTTCACTTCTATCGGCAGTCCCACGACTGCTACTGGTTTTTTTTAATTTTATAAATCATCAAATATAACTGACTAGAACTGACATTCGGATTTTCAATGTCTTCCTCACCAGGTAAGTCTGTATCAAGGAAGACAGAGACAGCTTCACCGATTAATTTAATACCCAGTCAGATACATATATATAAATTACCTTTATCCAGATATACCAATTTCAACACCAAGTGAAGACTCAGGGCAACAACGTGGGCGGTCTGTTGGGCAAGCTCGCCAACTTGCTCGCGAACCACTTCGCGCCGCCCGCCGCCGACGCCCACCAGTCCAAGATGGTGGCCGATTATGTCAAATTATTAGGTAACTTATCCAACTTTTTTTTATGTAAGAAGGAGGCGAACGAGCAGGCAGGTCACGTGATGCTAAGTGATTACCGCCGCCCATAGACAACTGCAACACCCACGCGGTCGCAGAAGCCTTTAAAAATCCCCCGCCCACCTCAAATGGGGAGGGCAGGGAAGTTGGGCCTCCGGCTCTCCCACTCACCGGACGGAGCATGGCGGCTAAAAGCCGCCATTCAGGAGTCGGTCGTCTGTGCGAGTATGGTACTTCCCCGGACGAGTCGGCCCATTCATGCTGCAGACTAAAAATACATGCAGCAGGCTCATACCACTACAAGATGACTCAACTGTCGCTAGATGGCGCTGAAGAGCTTGAAGTGGAGACGTAATTCATTAATGGAGTTGACGAAGTTGCGAGCATGAGCTATTTTTACTATTGTATAACATTTTCCAGAATGGCAGAAACACGTGAATAAGCCCGAACTAATGAACACATCCGCTCTACACTGCTTGTCGCATTGCTGCGCGCAACATTGGCACGAAACGGCCGGCAACATGATGTCGCCCATGACCGTGTGTCAGCGACAACAGGTTCGTAGCGCCATCTATCTGATAATGATTATACTACTTACTAAGTTTGACGTGTGTTGTATTGTTAGTTTTTTTAATTTTATTGCTTTTTATTATTAAATATAGATAAATTTTAAGAAAACTCCAAGTTATTTAATTCGGTATATAATAGACTAGCGCCTGTTCCAAAGGTTTTGGTATCTGCACAGGAGGTCCCGAGTTTGATATCCGGTCAGGTCAAGATGGAGAGCTTTTTCTGATTGGCCTGTGTCTTGGATGTTTATCTATTATGTGCATTTATTATAAACTATAGCTGATTTAGTATCCCACAACACACGTCTCAAACTTTCTTTCAGGCTAATTCAATATTGAAAGTCCCTATATATTTATATTTGTTAATTAATATATTTAGTACTAGCTAATGCCCGCGACTTCGCCCGCGTAGATTACTTAGCACTATTACAATAAATTATATATCCCGCGGGAACGGTACATTTTTGCGGGATAAACAGTAGCCTATTTTTTATTCTAGGTCATCGTCCATCGCTGTGCCAAATTTCATACAGATCTGTTCGATAGTTTTTGTGTGATGCGAGTACAAAGATACAGACAGACAGACAAAATTCTAAAAACAATGATGTTAAAATAGTGCTTTTATATGCACTATGAAGAGCCCCCATCTATTTTTTTCTTAAATATCTCCCATGTACAGACATAGCTCAGTTACAATTTTATTATATGTATAGATATACATAGATAAGTTAGTATTTATAATTATTTATAAATTCTAGGTGCCGCCGATCCAATACGACTGGGTGGTACTCAACGTGCAAGCCAAGATGAAGAAATGGGACATTATAGAGTCGTTATTTACGAAAAAGGTAATTTATTTTTTATTTTCGCCGTATACCTTTTATTTATTGGTAGCTTTAAACATTTCATTTTTGTATTTTTTGACAGTTTAAAAAAAAATTCTAAAAACCATAGTTTTGGCTTCAATAGAGCGCCCTGTAAAAAGGCCTTATATACTTTTTTTTAATATCTCTCATGTACACACACGGTTCAATTACAATTTTATGTATAAACTAGCTTAAACCCGCGACTTCATCCGCGCGTAAGTATTATTGTCAATATTTCGGGTTTTAAGCGGCGTATCAAGATGAAACCAAAGCTATGCTATATTTACGCTACGCTATATTTTAAGTCAGACCTTCTGCGATACAACAGCGCAAACCGCATCAAATTTCATCAATAGTTTTTGCGTGATGTGCGTACTAACATACAAACAGACAAAAATTCTAAAAATAATAGTTATGGCTTCTATATAAAAAAATATAGGGACTTTTTATAGTGCCCTATAAAGAGCCTGTATATATTTTTTCTTAAATATCTCCCATGTACAGACATAGCTCAGTTACAATTTTATTATATGTTCTATACATATATTAGTATGAATTAAGGATTATTATTTCCCCCAAGGACTGGTTAGGTCGCACGACACTGTCGTCGCACGTGCCAGCGCATACGCTGTTAAATCGTCTCAGCGTATTGCGTGCGCCAGTGCGTCTTCTAGCCTGCTACGTCGCCAGTCTGCCCAATAGCGAGGATCGACTTAAATACGCACTTATGTATAAGGTACGTATTTCTTCAGTAAGAGCCGAGTTCATTAACGCTCTAAGCGACTGATTAACACTTAAACAGCTCAGTTTTGTTACCCTGCAGCATGAATGGGCCGGCTCGTCCGGGGAAGTACCACACTCCCACAGAAGACCGACGCCTGAATGGCGGCTATTAGCCGCCATGCGTCGTCCGGTGAGTGGGAGAGCCGGAGGCCCAACTTCCCCGCCCTCGCCCTTTGGGGAAGGTGGGGCTTTTTAAACGCCGGCAACGCTTCTGTGACCCCTCCGGGTGTTGCATGTGTCTACGGGCGGCGGTGATCACACAACATCATGTGACCCGCCTGCTCGTTTGCTTGCCTCGTACATAAAAAAAAAATCTTCGGAAATACTGAACCGATCGTGAAAATTCTTTCACAATCAGAAAGCTACACTATTCAGGAGTGCTACATGCTATATTTTAACGCCCAACGAAGGGGGACTTTGTATTTCAGATGATTAGCCATTACAAACAAACAAATAAATAACGCAAGAGTGAACACGCTTTACTTGGGTTTGCGTGCTCCAACTTAGACCTCATCGTTTCTTACCATCAGCCAAGATTGAGGTCAAACGCTACAAACTTTACGTCTTTATAAATAAATAAATAGGTACAAATAACACAAATTGAGTTAGCCCCAAACTAAGTTCGAGACTTGTATTGTGGGATACTAACTCAACGATACTATATTTTATAATAAATACATATATAGATAAATATCCAAGACCCAGGTCAATCGGAAAAAGGTCAATTTCCATCATGCCCTGACTGGGGATCGAACCCGGGACCTCCTGAGTATCGGTCAAGTACGTTAACTGTTACACCACCGAGGTCGTCAAAATAATATATTAATTATAATATTAAGTATAGATTAAAACAGTTCATCATTCATCAGATACACCCGTTGGTGATTGAGACGTTCGCCAAAAATAAGGACAGGATAGCGCTGACCAACTACAAGATGACGCTGAGTCCACAATCCGAGGAGTATATCCTGGCTGAGACAACACTAAGAGATCACGTGAGTAGCACCCGATTTTATTTATTAACTGGCTAATGCCCGCGACTTCGTCCGACCAATGGATACTATATCTTGTCAGCCCCTTGCTCAGTTACAAAAAATTGTATCCCTCGGGAATCGTCTATTTTTCCAGGATAAAAAGAAGCCTATCTTTTAATCTAGGTCGTAGTTCATCGCTGTGCCAAATTAAATAATTTAATTTAATAATTTACTTAACATCACGTGACCCTGCTCGTTTGCCTCCTTCTGACATAAAAAATATATATTAATATTTGCCCGCGGCTTAGCCTATGTTAACTTTCATATGGAAGTTTTTCACCCCTTTCACCCCTACTGTATCTGTGTGCACTATTTCTGGGGTGAGCATCAGACTATAGGGTGGGCATTAGCGTAGGAAGGGGGGGATCACTCAAACACCACACACACATATCCTCACGGATCCCCTTTCCCTCGCCTAAGGGTAAAAGTACACCTATATCTGTTTTTTTATTTGTAGTTTACTAACAATGCGAACTTTTGTTTCAGTCGATTAAATGGAAGAATTGAAAAGTTCCAGCAGGGTTTAAGAATAAAAACAAACTTACATATTTACGTAACTTACATATATATCTATACTATAAAAGCCACTACTTTGATGACTTCCGTGGTGTAACGGTACGTACTTGACCACTACTGAAGAGTTCCCGGGTGCGATCGCCGGTCAGATCATGGTGGAAAATGACCTTTTTCTCATTAGCCTGAGTCTTGGATGTTTATTTATTATAAAATATAGTATCATTGAGTTAGTATCACATAACTTAATAGTAACTTTGGGGCTAACTCAATCCCAATATATTTATTTATTTTACTACACTAATATATTTGTTCCTATATAAAACTAAACTTAAAAACTAATCCTACTAATATTATAAATGCGAAAGTTTGTATGTCAGTATGGATGTTTGTTACTCTTTCACGCAAAAACTACTGAACCGATTACGATGAAATTTGGTATGTAGGTAGCGGAAGACCCAGAATAGCATATAGGCTACTTTTTATCCCGGAGTTCTCGCGGGATTGATTCCTAATTGAATTTCATAGAATTATCATAGGGTTTCCACGCGGACGAAGTCGCGGGCGGCCTCTAGTATATAATATTTTAAATTCGCAGTGGAATATGTAAAGTAACTGTAAAAATTCTTTAGTGATAGTTCCGTTTGCACCTATTGAATAAGGAACCCAAAATAATGTATTTCATGTTTCTTTTTCTGCGCTCTATTTAAAACTACTGATGCAATAATAAGTTTGTTTGGCATACAAAGTTAGATATCATTAATGTTACTAGCTTTTATCCGCGGCTTCGCTCGCGCAGGTTTAAAAAAAATAAAATACGTATTTCATAACTTTAGCTCCATTATATTTTTATAAATTTTTTTAGCATATCCATCACATGAATAATTTTTTTATATTAACTTTCTTCCCCTAATTTACCCCTATTGGGGGTAGAATTTCCAAAATTCGTAGTACTCAAAAACTTACGTTATAAAAAGAACCTAAGTACATGCAAAATTTCAGGGTTCTAGATTCAGCGATTTGAGCTATGCGCCGATCTCTGTGTATGTCAGTCACCTTCCTCTTTTATATATGTATGTATAGATGTCGGTGCAGCCGTAAATGATTGATGATTTTTGGAACCAGCGAGACAGATAGATATAGGTACATATGTTCTTTATCTAGCGTGATTAACACAATCCGAGGAAAAACTACTAACTCATGTTTACATAACTTTTACCAGTCATTAAAAAATATGGCGCCAATAGATCATATCAGTATATATTACTAGACATATGGGCTTAGTCATGTCAGTGACAGAAGAGTCACGGTTGACGTCAAGCGATGTCGCAGACATTGTGACTAAGGGACCAGGAATTATAATATGATAAACACAATAATACAATCGCTTTGTATTTGTAAATGGTGAACTCCATATCTGTTTTTTTGTTTTCCATTAAACTAGCTATATACCGCGGCTTTGATTTCATTTGCCTTTTCTCATAAATATAGCTGATAGCCTTTGATCAACCATGTGTAACTACACACTTACGAACAAAATCACCTCTATACAGATGACAAAAACTATAATTCTTTCGACAAAATTCCATCTCCAGAATCGTGTATTAGAAAATAAGTCTTAATTTGAAAACATGTCAAACTAACGAGACTAGTTGAAGTCTGTTCATTTACAAGCGATAAGTAGTGCTTTTTTATGACAAGAGGGAGGCAAACGACTAGGCGGGTCACGAGATGTTAAGTAATCACCGTAATAGACACCTGCAACACCCGGGGGATCACAGGAGCGTTGCCGGTCTTTAAGGGATTTATACGCTCTTTTCTTGAAGGTTCCGATGTCATATTGGTCCGGAAAGGCGGTGGCAGTGTTTTGGCGAGGACCCTTTTTAGCGTAATTGCAAGTCTAGGTGTTTATTGTACGTCGATGTTGATAGCTCAATATAATTTTTTTTAAATAAGCACACCCATGTGAAATTAGTTACCAAATGAATAAAACAAGTCTCGGGCAACAGACTGGATGCAAAAGGAATTGAGTACTGTCTGTCTGGATATAAATACGGTGATACGCACATGTTATTAATTCGCGTCCGTGAATCACGCGTGACAAATAGAGAGCATGGGGCGCCACTGGTCGCGGCGGCTGACTACTTGAATTTATTAAACTACCCGCTAAGGCGTCGCACGGGTTTAAAAACCTTCCTTGTGAATCACCTAGGTATCTATTTAAATAAAACGCATTAAAATCCGTTGCGTAGTATTAAATATCTAAGCATACATTGGGACAGACGGCGAAAAGCGACTTAAAGTGATAATAGCAGCCTCAAGCAGTTTCCTATGATGCTCCGAAATCTATATCTAAGTATACTATATACCTACTAATTCACAAAGCGGAAGAGTTTTTTGTTTGGTTGAACGCCCTAATCTCACAATCTGACTCGATTTAAAACATTATTTCAATGTTAGACGGCTCATTTATTGAAGAACGCTAAGGCTATAGGCTACCTTTGATTCCGTAATAATAACTGGAACGGGCGCAATGTTGATGAAACCGCGGGTCGGTCGCTACTCATAAATATATCCCGTGCTACTTCTTGCTAGTAGATCATTCAAGCGTATTCCTAGTATCTTCTATTACAGCGATGCGATAAGGTTCTGGGTGTAAAATTTTCTTAAAATAGATTTAGTATACTTATGTTAGCGTGTCCAAGAAGTCGTTGACTTCGTCGCCGGCACTCGTTTGAGTCATCACATTACAATATTAGATCTCTCTCACCGCCGACATTGAGTCCCAACCTCGGCATTCTGACGCAAAGGGCCAGTACTTCACCTTGTACACCGTAAACATTCACTAAATCACTTCGCGCCCTTCGTCTATAATTGCTTATTAACAACACTACTGCATTGTACACTGACAGCTCATACAAAACCACACATTTTCAAAGGGCCATGTTATTTTAGAACGGATCTGCGCTAGATTATTTTTCAGAAGAGTGACATTGGGTTAATTGAAATGTCCATACGTTGAGGCTATCGGTAAAAATGTAGGCGATGAAATTATGTTACTGGTATATTATGATGGAACTTATAATCTACACTCATATTATAAAGAGGTAAAGTTTGTAAATTTGGTTGTTTGTTTGTAAGGGCTAATCTTCGGAAATACAGAACTGATCATGAAATTTTTTTTATAATCAGGAGTGCTATAAGCTATATTTTAACGCTAAACGCACGCTAGACGCACAGTCGGCTAGTAGGATGTAAATTAATCAATATAACCTTTAAATAGATACTAGCAAAACTCGCAACTAAAAGGGCTTGCAATGTTTTAAAACAAGGGATTAATCTCATAGGCCCTTGGCTAGCAACCTGTTACTAAATTAGAATCTCCATCCCACCTATAAAACCAACATTCAGTTAAGCGTAGCTTTCGATTCGAGCGGCAGCGTCGTGAGCCGGGTTGTATTGTTCCGTCTAATATGAACGATCTTTGCGATGGCTGATCCATGCGTCAACTCGTGAACGGGTGCTGCCAGGGAGGACTGGTCTGCTTGTTTCCCTCCACAAATTTATTAATACTTTCAGACATTTTCTTTCTTTTTTTTATATTATAGTCACTCTATTACAATCATAACTTGTTTTTCATCATAACTTATATTTTATTTTATTTTTTACTTATACACTTCTACAAAAATTTTATTAGAAAAAAAAATATTTAAATGGTAATCAAGCCCTTCTGGCGTTATAGGAGCCAAAACTGCTTGAGTTTCTTTCGGCACTTTTATCACAGCAGTGGTCGTTCTGAAATGCTGGTAGTCTGTAGCTTGATTAAGATAATAAATGTTTGTTAGATATTGACGTGAAAAAGTACCTGTGAAGGTCTAATTTCAGAATAAAAATTTGATTTGATTTGAGTCTTAAAACTCGAAGGGAAAGGGAGAAAACTCAAAACTTCATATATTGTTTTAGTATCTTTGATTTCTAATAGATACTGGACGTTAACAGTTTATCATCTTTATTTGAAAACAAAATCCGCCGTTGATACAAGTAAACAATATTAAAAATGTTTAGTCCATGGCCTCGTAATTACTAATATAACAGTCATTGAGCGTATTCCAGCTAAAATTATTCGATTTGCGAATGTTAAATTTGGAAAAGTGAGGCGGAAGTCTGCGTTTTTTCGGTGCTCACTGTGAGTTGTGAATGATGGTACACATTTTCTTTATAAAAAGTAATTTTTATTTTTTCTTTTTTGATGTAAGAGTGAAGCAAACAGGCAGGTGGGTGACGTGATGTTGAGAGATCACCGCCGCCCATAGACACTTGCAACACTCGCGGGGTTCACAGAAGCGTTGTAGGTATAATAAATAAATACTATTACTAATTAAATACTTTTTAATTTTAAAATTTCGTTTGTTACTTTTTCCAATGCGATAAAATTGATCGCGGTTTAGTCTCGTAACGTTTAAGTTGCAAAATAATATGTGGTTGCAAAAAGTTCAAATCTCATAAGACCGGAGTCTCGAAATCTCCAAGTTGCAAAATGTCTACATCTCAAAACGTTTCTTTTAATGTCAGAGGGAGGCAAACGAGCAGGCGGGTCACGAGATGTTAAGTGATCACCGCCGTCCATAGACAACTGTAACACCCGCGGTTACAGAAGCGTTGCCGGCCTATAAAAAACCTCCGCCCTCCCCAAATGGGGAGTTGGGCCTCCGGCTCTCCCACTCACCGGACGGAGCATGGCGGCTGATAGTCGCCATTCAAGCGTCTGTCTTCTGTGGGAGTGTGGTACTTCCCCGGACGAGCCGGCCCATTCATGCTGCACGTTCAAGCAGCATCAACCAATTACTCACAGCATGGAAGTATGTATGTTATTACCTAAAACTGATCTGTGAGCAAATAAAAACGTAAAATGGGCCAGATGCTACTCTTCCCGCGCAGATTGTAAAAGTCAATCAAGGGAAAGGGATTGAAACAGGAATTGTCATAGGTAACGGGCTAGCAACCTGTCACTATTTCTGAAAAACCATTTATATAAACAATAACCCCACCATTTTGCTAAGCGTGGCCTTGGCTCTGACTATACCTTAAGGGATAGATACGTGATCTGTGGCAAAAAGGTGTATTAATCTTTCGTCAAATAAAAATGGAACATTATACTCATCCAATTTTTCATAATAAACAAAAAAAAAAAAATACAGTGAATAGATCAAGAATAATCAAACACGCTTTTTTAATTTCACCAGAGATTTTACCGAGTGATAGAGATGACGTCTATGACACAGACTAAAAATACAACTGTTTCTGTTTGCGTAATACCGGCCAGTTCCATGAATTCTGACGATTTTTCGATGCATCGATTTGTATCGCTGTGTATACAAAGTGACGGTAATCGACGATATTTTCCTTCGGTATCGATGTTTATTTGAGCGATAGTTATTGGACATATGTTTACATAAACCTAGAAAATATTTTTAGGTGTAAATAATAACTGGGAATAATAACTGGACGGGCGGACGGACGGACGGACGGACGGACGGACAAAGTTACAATGTGTTTTTTGTAGTGGTATGGAGCCTGCTGCTTGCGTTTTTAGCCTGCAGCATGAATGGGCCGGCTCGTCCGGGGAAGTACAAAACTCACACAGAAGACCTACGCCTGAATGGCGGCAATCAGCCGCCATGCTCTGTCCGGTGAGTGGGAGAGCCGGGGGCCGAACTTCGGGCTTTTTTATAGGCCGGCAACGCTTCTATAACCTCGCGGGTGTTGCAGTTGTCTATGGGTGGCGGTGATCACTTAACACCGCGTGACCCGCCTGCTCGTTTGCCTCCCTCTGACATAAAAAAAATACAAACTTCATGATATTAGTATAGATGGCAGTGTAAAGGCGAGTGAAGCAGACCGTTTAATAGGACAAGACTGCCGCCAGGCTCATTAGTCACTTCTTGGAGTTTTCATTATTTTTAATATACAAAATTTTATTACAAATCTGATAATGATAGCTTTATTTGTTATCGTGGTTTAAATCTTATTTATTGAGAAAACAATGTTACACAGTTTTTAGTTGCTCATAAATAAATAACTAAGGAGCAATCACACAGATTGAGTTAGCCCCAAAGTATGTTCTAGACTTGTCTTACGGGATATTAACTCAACGATACTGTATTTTTTATTAATGTAAGAGGGAGGCAAACGAGCAGGCTGGTCACGTGATGTTAAGTGATCACCGCCGCTCATAGACAACTGCAACACCCGCGGGGTCACAGAAGCGTTGCCGGCCTATAAAAATCCCCGACCTCCTCAAATGGGAAGGGCAGGGAAGTTGGGCCTCCGGTTCTCCCACTCACCGGACGGAGCATGGCGGCTGATAGCCCCCATTCAGGCGTCGGTCTTCTTTTGCCTGCTTTTTCATATAAATCAAATTATTCAGGTACTGAATCACGTCTTTATCCCTGACGAGGTAAACAAAGTCGAGAAAAGTCGCGAGACTCGACGGCCACGCTAATCTATTAGTGGGCTTATTGGTGGAATGGAGACTCAGAAATAGTGACAGGTCGCTA
>JADGIL010001809.1:0-15381 GCA_020352625.1 Cactoblastis cactorum
GTTAAGCACGAGTTGATATTAACATTTATTTTGTTTCCACGCGGGATGTATTCGAAATAGAGAACTGCGTGACGACTTACCATCGATAAAGCTTAATGTTATAGTGGTATGGAGCCACTACTAGTAGTGGCTCCATACCACCCCATACACTAGTATTTAATAACATTAAAGTGGATTTAAAATCTGGAACTTAATTTGTGTAATTAGAACATATTTCTGAAACTTTGAAAAACAGATGCGTAAATATGATTGATACCTACGATTAAAAAACATTCCCCTTGAAAAGTGACATACCGTCCAGTGAAATGAAATAAAAATAAAAAGTCGAATCAACTCCACTGCGATAATTTGACTCGGGAGGTTTCGATGAGAGAAAGCCATGCATCAGCGAGCCAATATCGTTCACTTCCAGCGTGAACTTTCATAAAAAAACAAGCAAGACCTGCCAGTCGAGCGCAGCGCCCGGGCAGCGCGCGGCGGCCACGGCCTTTTTTGCCAATAGTTACTTTAAACGACTGCGCCAGACAGACTTGCTTATTTTTAGGTTCCGTATTCAAAGGGCAAAACGAGGTCCTATTATAAAAACACCGCAGTCCGTCTGTCTGACACCAGGCTGTACCCGGTGAACCACGGTTCATCTATCACGATAACTACTTCAATGAAATGTACCGATAAAGGGCCCCAAATTGATATAAATATAACAATAACTAATTTTTTTATCGTTTAAACCTTCCGTGACATTGTCATGAATTCTCTTCATATGTACCGATGACTGCTGCTAATAATTATATTAATTTGCTATTGTCTTTGTTGTTAAAATTATTGAGACATGTTAAACCACAAAAATAATAACATACTTGTTAAATATTATATACGAACTGGTTTTCAGATGTTGAATAATTTTATCAGTTTCTCCCGAAACTTTTCCATAAGATATTGTAATTTTTATGCGATTGATATTGATAGGTTATTGTGGACAGATTCGAAGAAGAGATCGTGTGTTTATGCCGTCCGTGGATAAAGGAAGTCGCCGATGGTAAGACCCGCGTGCGTGGCGCGGTAGAGCGCAGCGCGGCAGCCCGTACCTGCAGTACAAGTGACTTAAACGCGCTCGGCTCCCCCGGGCGACCGGCTAACTTTTTATTACTTAGTTATTTATTTACTTACTGCTTGTGTTTTTATTTTCAATTTTGTTTGCTTTCCACCCGAATAGATCGATCGCAAACAAGATATTTTCACCGCGGGAATTTTTAGAATACTCATTCTCTCCTTGAAGTCATCAAGGCCTTGAGCCTCAATTTATACTTACCATTTTTATATCCATTTTAAGAATGACATTAATGGATACTCAGCTAGCCTGCGAAATAACAATTCAGTGTGAAATCTTTGCCTATAAGATATTTCAAACAGCTTATAGTCGTCTCCCGCTACACGACGCACTTTCATGCTTATTGATTCTAGCACTGGAAAAAGTAACGAGATTTGGGAATCGAAACTATCGTTTCCTAATCCGTACAGACCTGGTTTGCTCATGATCCGAATGGAGTCAGTCGAAACGTCGCGTCGCGGCTACGTAAATGCCTTTATTGCTTTAAAGAATTCATCTTTACTGCTGCTGCTGTAAGCTTGACTGCAAGTAAACGATTAAATTAAGTACTGACCTCATTTTCTCGAGATGGTTTGCCTTCGAACACAAACCTGATGTGCAGGCGTTGCAGGTGTCCAAGAACCACTTCGGACCGTTGCGGCGACCACTTCCCACAAGCTGATCGCACAAACACAAACGACAGAAAATCATCATCTACGAAAAACAATTGGAGGATAATCACCGCAAATAGCAGCTTCGGTTAGTTCTTACCACTTTTGATGGGTTTGTTTACATGCGAAATGCGACACGTGCATTTGTATGTACACATAACATGCGCGACGAGTAATCAGTTATCGGTGGCGAGAGTGATCGCGCATCACATTATGTCACTGCAATTAAAAATTATGTCGTGCGTGCCGAGTGCGGAGGCTACAGAAGCAGGAGAAAGAGGGGTGCGGGCGGGGGCGCGGGAGGCAGCGCGGAAGCGCGCGGCCGTCGCGGCGGCAGTCGCGTGCCGGGCGTCCTAGCGAGCGTACGCAACAGCGAGCTCGCGCCGCGATGAGTGACCAGTGAGCGAGCGCGTCCCCAGCGCCTCGTAGACATGGAGTACCAGCATCAACCTATCCAGCCGCTCGGACCGCCGGCGCCGCCGCCGCAGCTGCTGCCGCCGGCGCCGCCGCCGCCTCTGCCCTCGCTGCCCCAGCTCCAGCACCAGCACTCGCAGGACGACGATCGCTGGAGCCAGTATCACATCTGGAGACAGCACGTCTTCGTCAACGGTCAGTGTCGACCCTCGTCGCGGACGCACTTTCTCCGAGTGCCCCGGGGCACGCCAGGCTGCGAGCTGCGAAAAAAAGAGAAAGTGCGCGAGCGCAACCCGGACAGAACTTTTTGGTTGATCGAAAGCTCATTGTTTCGGTGATTCGAACTTTCACCGGGAGCCGCTCCCGATGACGTCGTGCCAAAATACTGTGACCCGACACATAGTGAAACGATGGATTTTGTTCAATTTATATTTATTAAAGAATACCAGATAAGGCAGTCTCCGTATATGAGACAAATTGTGGGTCTCGTCATATCTGTGACATCGAGGTCTCGGACAAGGTACGCCGGTTTGAGATAATGTAATTTGTTAGTAGTAGTTGAATGGATATCACGCGGCGTCGGAATTGGGATCCGTCGTTCGCAAACTCGATTACCGGCGACGGACGGAAGCCGTACACCGCGCGGCCAGGCGGGACACGCGACGTGACGGTTTGTTTGTTTACCGACAAACCACGCCGCTGATTTCTTTGCATCCACTCTCTAACTCGTGACTGAAACAAACTTTTCAATAAGATCCGAGTGTGGACTTATGAAATCAAAAAATGCGAACTTTTCCTGTTCCTTCAATAATTCCGTATACTTATAAGAGAAAATGTTCAATTTTACTCTTGCAAACTTGGTTTACAGAAAGTTTCTCTGTACCCATTTAATTAGGAAGTGGAGGTGTACGAGCATGTTTTAAAAATTGATTTTATAATAATTTTCTCGAACATAATGTGTGCCAAATCAAATGCAAAAATAAGTTGTTTCATATTGGCGAACTGGACCTAAGGTCTAATGCCTATTTTTATTTGTAACTAATTAGGTTTAATTTTCATGTCGTGTTATTACACGAATCCGAATATAATTCTGTATATAGAATGCTTTTTACTTTCGTCGTTCATGTAGTTCTATATATTGTAAAGATATTTACTAATCCAAAGAAACTCATAGAGTCTCGCTGTCGTGTTACTGGCCACATATGTAAGTCATAGGATTTTAATACTTACATTATTGTATAAAGATCCTTGTGAGCCATGTGTCCAAGCCTGTAAGACCGTCTTCACACAATGGTACAATAGAACACGTGTATGACGTCACATGCCAAGGCCACACTTATTATTTATATATTTTTTTGCCTTTCTCGATAACACTCACACTCACAGACTGTTAAAACCTTCCTCTGGCATGAGCTTGCTAAAACCAACGAAGGCTTTCAGATTCTATTTTTAACGACCGTACTTACCGGAACTGCGCTTTTGAACCCTCTGGTTCGCAACAATAGCTGCAGTAGCAGTTGTACTGATGAACACTAGACTCTGACTTGAAACATTTATCGGGCGACCGAGCGAGTATATTGTGTAGTGTACCACAGTCTGATTATTTGTAGTGTTCATTTTACAGGAAACATTCACATAGATGTGGATTTTAACAAAGAAATTCGAATTTGTGTCTAGATGTGTCATACATACATATATCACTCTTATCAGCAGACTGGTAGAAAAACAATCGCGAATCCTTTTAATGCTTCGCGTTTCGTGCGAATATGCTGTTCCCATCTTTCTTCAACTCTACATTTTCAGAGCTTCATTCATAACAATGAACTAACTATCATCTTCATTTATAGCAATGAAGTAGTAGTTAATTGGGCTATGTTTTGACTCATTTGCATGAAGTAACAGATGATTCAAAATTTATTTAAGATTTGATATTTGTTGCATAGATTTTAGTACGTTTGTTTTGTTTTCTTAGATATTCTACTTAGTATTTCCTAAAATAAAAATCTGCACTACTGTTAAGGATACAAACTAGCTAAGAATATCGTCTTAGTGTGTACTTACTATAATTGTTACCTACTAAATTCGTTGTTTAAATGAATTTAATTTATTACCTACTGACGACCCGCCCCTTTTTCGCATGGGTTTATAAACCTTCCTTTTGAATAACCCTATCTATTAAAAAAAAACGCATCAAAATCCGTTGTTTAAAAGTATATATACAGAAATATTTTTGTTTTTATATAGAGACTTGAGTGCGTTTGACCTCAATCTCACCTGATGGAAAACGACGATGAAGTCTAAGGTGGAGCNNACAAAAGTATGAAGACCCTGCCCACGCCGCGTCGTCCGATGGCGAAATGGTGCCGGTGGAATTAACTCGTGTAATTCCTAAGCACACTCCCCGAAATGTAACCTAGACACACAGACTAGACACAAGAAAACAAGACAACGAAAACACAAGACAAAGGAAAAATACTTGTTTTATATTATGTAGTGATAGTAGTCAGCTTTTTCATGATATTCCAAAGCATCAGGCGCTGTTTGCCAATTATGTTGCTCTTTAACAGTTTGTTACATTCCCTTCAAGAATGTACGTAAAAATAGCAACAATTTTACAACTTAGTTGCATTTTTGTTATTCCAATTTTACGCTTTTTGTTGATAGTTATTTACTGCAAAATCATAAAACATTCATATTAACGACGACCCATGAAATTATGTCTCCGCAACCAGTTCGATTCATTAACGCAGCCTGCCGCATCTTCAACTCAAAACTTTATTGTAGTCTTCTTCTAAGAGTTGGATTTAATATAACAGGTAAAAATCTGATAATGTTTCGCTTTTAGGGTTCCGTACCTCAAAAGGTAAAACGGAACCCTTAAAGGATCACCATGTTGACCGTCCATCTGTTAAGATCCTTTTTCTCAGGAACGCGTAGAGGTATCAAGCTAAAATTTATATCAAATACTCAAGTCTGCGGTCCCTTAGAGCTTTGAAAAATCAAACTTCTTAATCGAAAGATACAGCCGTTTATGTCGCAAATTTGTTACTCGTCAGGGAATCAAAAACCCGTGAATTCAGAATCTTGGAATTTGGTACAAAGCAAAATAATAGCACAAAATAATAAATAAAACTAATTTTATTATATGATGTAACGTAACAAAAAGTATTCTGTTTTCGCAATTTTTTATATAATATAAATATTTATAATAATTTTAAAATCGCTACCCCTTTCCTCATGAACGCGTAGAGGTATAAAATTCGTATCAAATACTCATACATCATACTTCGTAACAAAATCAAACTTCTATGTCAATGCAATTGAAAATAATCAATACCATAATCAATCTTGAAATTTGACACGAAACAATGTTTGATGACACATATAAAGGAAAAATTCGGAAAACCTTAAACTTTTAGTGACATCACATGTGTATGTCGTGCTCCTCCCCAGCTTTCCATATTGTGATGTTATGGATTTCATTTTGCAATAAAAATACCATAACTGTGACTCGATTGTCGTTATGGCTGAACTTTTACTTATATTACACTTTTACCTATCGGTTTGTACGGAACCTTCAGTGCGCGTGTCTGACTCGCAGTTGACCGGTTTTAAATTCAATTTTTTTACCAGGGTTACTGCTGAGTAGTTATCGTGTTTTAAAAAGCCGCGGGGCACGTCATAGTTATTTTTTATCAATCTACGCGTCGCCCGAAGCAGACTTTCACTTGGAATATTTGGGAAAAAGTGGCGACCTTTTGGCGACTTTCTCTACGCCCCTCGCCCCGACCCGCCCCCTCTTGCTCCTCGACACATGCTTTCTTCCGCGTGCACACAGCCGCCGACCACTTTTACTTTTTCAACTCGACAATTCGCTTCAATGATCGAAAGTGGCCTCCACTGCGCAGCGTTCGGCAGGCATGGCGTATTTGGATTATTTATTTCGTATCCACAAAAATGTATATTATTATAACTTCTTATATTGCATCAATAACGTTCCTAGATTTGCATTAATGCCCTCTGATGATTGATATTACATGTATGTTCCTATACGATCGCGAGCTGTGCTGGTCGGCAAATGGATTAAAAAATATGATACGTGTGCAAGTGGAAAAAGAAGAAAAAGTAATGACAGTGCACAAGGAATTGTTTACATATTATTGCATGATGCAGTTACTGGAACAAAAAAAAATATTTATTTAATTTTGCTTCAAAAAGCTTTAATGAGAAAGCTAACGTTCGCAAGACAAACTATTGCCATGACCCGAAAGATTTATAAAAAACAAAAATAAAGTGCGTGATTAGTGTATAATCTACATTTAAATAATGACCAATAATAACAAGTAGAATAGAAAAACTTATACAACATAACAACATAATTATAAAACATATCTCTTTCTCTCTCTCGGTTTTCTCAATAATATTCACAACTTGCTGACCCGGGTCCGCTACGTTGACTAACTTTAAAAGATACTTATAAAATAACAAAGTAAAAACAAATCATTTCCTCTATATAAAGTGGTGTATAATTTCAAATCTATAATATTTTTACAGTATTTATTTGATTCATATATTGTACAGTACAATTTTAATCTATATAAAATGGCGATATTAACATTCGCATTTAATTAGATAAGGATTAATACTAAACAGAAGAAAAGCAGCCTAATATTTTTAATTGAAATTTAAAAAATATGGTTCTTACGAACTTTATAACCCATCTTAGACCAACGGGAATTCTCTTCAATATTTGTAAAGTGACAACTATTGAGAAAACGTGTCATTTTTGCTCATTTGTGTTGACAAAAAAAAAGTTTTATAATAATGGATTTATTCGCAACAAAGAAAAGAAAACAAAAAAATACAATAAGGGATAAAAATTATAAAGAAAAAAATTCTTACTCTGATTCAAAACCTGGTCACTAAAGCCTTAGGTTAATGAAGTTGTACGCCTTACCAACAACGCTAGCGGATGGTTACTCTCCGTGACGAAATATCGAAATGGTTTTGTACTTTCGCGTAAATAAAAATGAAAAAACTTCAGAAATTCCTGAAAGCAGTTTTTGATATTTCCTAATAATAAGCACTTGTACCACAAGGTGATCTTACTTTTATTTTTTCTTTCATACAAAGTTTCCCTTGCACCTTTTTTTGTATTTAAGGGTTGAATTATAAAAATTATTTTATGTATAAGCACTATGTGGTAAACTCACACTATACAAATATCAAGTTCATAGCTATTTTGGTTTCAGTTCTGTGACGACGAATTTGTTAACTAGGTTATTATCGATACTTTTTACCCCTAAAGGAACAATATTGGGAAAACCCCTGATATACGTTTTTATTATTTATGTTAAGGAGCATTCATGCCAAATTTAAATTTGATCGGTAAAGTTTTCCAAACTTTGACACCTCTTTTCACCCCTGTAGGGTATGACGATTGTAAAATCATTTCTTATCTGAGTACTACATGATAACATAATATTGCTGTCCAAATTTCAAATTTATAGCTTCTATGGTTTGGGCTGGGCGTTGAGTTGAGTCAGTCATCCTTGTTCTTTTAAGATATATATTTTATAGATTTGGCGTGTTCATTGCATATTGTGTTGTATGTAATATTTCTATTGCCAAATTTAAACTGGTCAACCGGATTAATTTTTCCTTTCAAATCATGTTGTTTAAAATACTTGACATGTCTTTTTAGTTTTAGTATTTTCATATTTAAAATTAAATCGGACTTTTATCTTTCGTATGAAACCGTTCCTATCTGACCGCAAAATTGGAAAAAAATGTTTTTCTTCGAAATCTACAATTTATGCGTTATAATCATCTACGTGAAACATGTGAATCGCAAGCTTCGGCGTAACCTTAACTGTGACCTTAATGATCAGTAACATCTCGTATACGATTTGTCGGTTATTCCGCCGCAGCGAGCGGCCCGCGGCTGCGCTCGCCGCGGAGAGTCAGTAATGTTGCATTTCTTCCGCGTCACCCCCTCCCCGCGTCCGCACCGCCTTCCGACTTTTACTTTTATCGGTGCGGACCGCGCACTGCCTGCTCGCCGGTCGCATTTCCTGTCTTCGCGCCGACATTATTATATTTTATATAATCGATGTATAGAATGATAGAGTCCACTATTATATTAAAATTGACTTAAAACAGATGGTCGGTGCGTAGCGTTATCTTATATTGATACCGACCTATACGCTGTTTACCAATTGATATCATCCTAGCGTGTAAAAAGAATATACAAAGTGATCATTGATGGGGAAATTAACAGCATCAACCATTGGTTAAAATTTGAGAATATCATTACCGGTGTATTTATTATTTTCGTATTATTTATAGATTACAGGTTTATAGATCCTCTGTCGCATAATTTTGAGCAATATGATTTACAAAGTTTCAGCTTATTTTGGTGACAAATGACAGGATAAAGTAACATCTGACCCTGATTTTGTCCTAAATGCAGGTGTCTTAACCCAAGCGGGTCGCAAGCTCGTCGGATGCTGGCGGAGCGGCACTGCGCCAGCGCTTACGGCTTTCTCGTTCACTTTCGCTCATTTCACACGTTTACGAAAATGATCGCACGTCGCCGGAAAACGTTGCT
Source organism: Cactoblastis cactorum (assembly GCA_020352625.1). Taxonomy (NCBI): domain Eukaryota; kingdom Metazoa; phylum Arthropoda; class Insecta; order Lepidoptera; family Pyralidae; genus Cactoblastis; species Cactoblastis cactorum. The sequence goes on from JADGIL010001809.1 coordinate 8,783, forward strand.
TTCTCTATTGCGCAAGAGCAGCCACTTCCCGCTTCGTCGCCCCTCCCCCTCCCCCTCCCCCTCCCCCTCCGCTCTCTGAAGTACTCCTCACCTATATTTCCTGAGAAGGAAACGAATGCGTTGCGCAACACTTGTCCCCACCACAAACCCTCCCGCTGATTCGATAAAACAGAGTACAGAACACTTAATGAAACTCGTAGATTCTTACGTTATACGTCGGAGTATTTATAGTTATTTATATTTAAAACCAAACTTTTACAAAATAGTGTAAGAGTTTGATTTTAAATGTAAATAATTAAAGTTGTAAAAATAACATTTAAACCTTGTTAACGTAAGAACGTGTGAACACCTCAAAGAGTCCTAGGAAGGTACTTCTGCATATTATTATATATAATGTACATAATAACAAGTAATTAAATTTAAGATTTAAATACCCCCGACACAACACACTCGTCAATCTTTTAACACCTCTCTTTTTGCGTTAGGAGTTAAAAACTTAGCTATGAACACTCTTGATTAAGTTACCTTTATAACAAAAAATAAAAACCGGCCTGTAAGTTTTGATTCCCGAAAATTTATCAAAAATTTGCGGTTTGCTTCATAAACGGCTGTATCTTTAGATTGCGTTGGCTTACAAGTTTGATGTTTTCTCAGTTCCAAGGAACCTCAGAACTGTATATTTGGTATAAATGTCAGCTTGATACCTCTACGCATTCCTGAGAATAGGAGCCTTAACAGACGGATTGACAACAAAATGATCCTATAAGGGTTCCGTTTTTACCTTTTGAGGTACGGTATCCTAAAAATTCCAACTAATTACAAGTCGGACTCACGCATCGAGGATTCCGTTTAAAATTACAACCTGTAGATTATGTATAAGAAAAAGTTCGTCCAATACGAGAATGGAGTCAGTTATGGTATTTTTATTGCAAAACTAAATCAAAAGCATTACAATATGGAATGCGGAAGGAACAGGTGATCTACCTAAAATTTTAAGGTTTCGGAATGTTTTCTTTATATGTGCCATAAAACATTGCTTCATGCTAAATCTCAAGATTCTAGGTTGACTGGATGTACCCTTTAGTTTTTGATTCCCTTGCTTTGATAGTTACGAGTTTAAAAAAAATGGTACTTAAATTGTTGTATATTATATTTATTTATTTAAACTTTATTAAATAATATTGAGATATAGCTTATAAAAGTATAATAGATGGACTTAATGCTAAACGCTTTCTCTGACGGTCAACCCTTGGGTTAAATAAAGAGTTGATGACCGTAGACCTGAGTATTTGTTATAAATTGCAGCTTGATATTGCCGCGCGTTCCTCAGAAAAAGATCTAGACAGACGGACTGAAGGACAACAAAGTAATCCTAAAAGGGTTCCGTTCTTTACCTATTGAGGTACGAAACCCTAAAAAAGAATTATCCAAATCGATTATATAGCTTTGGTCTTCCGCGACCTTCGCATGTATTCGGCCGTAATGTGTAGTGTAATTTAAGTATATGTCTAGAATACGTAAAAATATTATATCGCGAGCCCTTAGCCCTTTTTGGGCTCGCGGTAGCCAAGTGCGTAGTGCGTGCTCGTGCGCGCCGCAAATACCGCGGCAGCGCGGCGCGGCGCGGCGTGGCGTGGCCATGTCAGTTTTATGCAACATTGCGCACATTTGGGCGCCGCTTTCTCAGCCCTCACGCAGAAAGTGAGAGTGCTGCGTCAGAGCGCGGAACTCGCCGATTCGGACACTTTCTCCGCGGCCCGCCCCGCCTCCTCCGCCGTCTCTGTCCGGCTCGCTCATCTCAATTTATAATTTTTCATCTTTCTCCGCTTGTAATCGTATGCTCCGTCGGTGCCTTCATTGTGATTTGTGTGCAAGTTATAAAGATGCGAGTTTGGCCTCTTCTACTGGCGCCATCACAGGGTGTCGAAATCAGGCTTACAGGCTTCATAAATCTAAATGTCATATTTTGTCATAATTTGTCAATTGTGTTATTTTTTATCTGTCAATAGGTTTTCTTAACTAGTAGGTACGCCAATGTCCTTTTTTAATAAAAATACACAATCTTCATTCCTTTTGAATATTATATTACGTATGCTGTTCTTTTATGAAACTCAATCGAGTAGGTGTATATTTTCTTTATAGTTTTTGCAGTATTAAATTTTCTTAGTCCGGAAGTAAGATAGTTGCGATTGCGAATGGGAGTGCGGGGGCGTCGCGGCGCGCTGCCCGGCGCGTCCACTTTCTCCGGACGAAAGTGAGAGCGCTTCGCTTCCGGACCTAACATTATATCACGAGACCTATATTTTCGTCCGACCGATGTTACTATTATCTAAGAAATTTAAAAATGAAGATGATGAAGAAGCGAAATACAAGTATCAAAATAATATTTCTGTAGAGTTAATACTATTTTATTTAGAGAAAATAATAGAGTTAGAAATAATTTTAGGTGATTGTTTCAACTAAGGGCAGTTGCAAAAATTACTGGATGAAGTTAGATTTTACAGTTGTATCGTAAAAAAAAGCTTAAAATCAATGTCGGTTTCTTCTTGATTCGCCGCTCAGACCCTAAAATTGCTTGGGCTTAAAAGGGATATAAAGAAAATCAACAACTCGGGCAAAGGCCGCGTGACGCCGGCGGCGCGCGCGCAGGTGCGGAACCGCGAGGAAAGCGGCGCGCACGTAACTGCGCAAGTGGGTTACTTCCCGCTTCCTGCAACTTCGCCCCTCCCCTTCCCTTCACTGCACCTTCTCACCATCATCAAGTTTTTTGCTAGGAAGTCGGAGGATCGTGTGTTTCCCACGGGTGGTATTGTGTCACAGGCTGAAGATTTGTCGTCTGTCACTATGCGCGTTTATAACAGCGTTTGTAGAATATTTTTATGTAACTTGTTCAGAAAATCTATGTTTATGTTGGAAACCAAAATTTGCTTAAAATTTCTTAAATATAACTCTAGCAAGCTCTCGATTATGTAAAATTTTGGCGAAAAATACTTTTAACTAATTCATTGCAAGTAGTAAGGCACCAAGTAAGTTATAAACAGTACAACAGATTTGCTGTGTTAAGCCATGTAATGACGTCAATGATTTCATCAATATAAAACCAAAATAAAATCTGACGCAGTCGAACAGTGTTACCTCCGACCTTATCCTGGTTGTTATCGTTATTTGTCTAATCTGATCTAATATTAAAAAGTAATCAAGAAAGAAGATAATTCGAACTTCTCGTAACCGAAATCTTATATTGGAGAATATACTAATACACACACCAAAGGCGGGTAAATAATACACATTTGAACTGAATTAGATGTATCTCATAATGATTAGGCGGAAGATTTCGGTGCAAGAATAATGTTAAGTCGATAGATTTGTAGGGAGCGTCACGTGGAGACCGCCGCGCGGCCGCGCGCCGCCTCGTTGTGGACTATGCTAATGCGCCGGCTCGCCTTGGACTCGTCACCTCCGCCGCGCGTCTCATAGCGCTCCCTCGATTCTTCTTCTTGACGTATTTTTCAGCCGATATCATGTATAGTCTATTCGAAGATTTTAATTCGGTAACGAATTTAAAATGGCTTCTCATACTGACCCTACGACAATATCACATGAACTTTTTTGGCTCACAGTAGTGAAACAGATAATGGTCTTATCACATATATGTTGTAATATCAACGACAGATTAATAGATGATTCGGTTCGGAATTTATAGCTTATGCTATAAAAATTCTCGGTAAAGTTTAAGCCTTGCAAAACTACGTATTTTGGTTGCGCTTGTGAGATAGCTGCATACTCCTCATGCTACGTGGCGCCGAACTCTTCAGACAGCTTACATGTTTAATCATATTACTCAATTAGGAGGACGAGTCGACCCATTTTACCGGCTTGACTATCGATATACATGTAGTATATAGTGGTCCACTTATTTCGTGAACTGACCTCGCAATTGATTCCTTATTAATTATCTGCATGTTATCGTAAGGTCCACTTAATGCTGCTTAACATAACGTACTTGATTATTTACTTTTGTTCCCTTTAGTTCAAATGGTCAATGTTCAAGCGTTGAAGGAGCGATTATTATTTTCCAATAAGAATGAGATGTTTCTATTCTTACCTGGGTAGAATAATGCCATTGTTTTATAGACATCGACGAAGAAACATGTACCTATTATGCTCGCAACCATTAGATGTCAAAACAGAAAACAAGGATATCAGCGAGATCTCTCCTCGTCGCTATTGATCATGCATGTTTCAAGCCTTTTTATGACTTTACATTTCATATAATTTATCTAATACTTTATGATTTCCTTGCTGTAGCGAATCAGTTATTGTTTTCAACATTTACATTTCGATTTACATTATGTGCCAAGCGAATGCTTTCTAATTTTTATCTCAAATGTCGATTAGTTAAATGCTTGTACATTTTCCTGTAATGTATAGCTAGTGAGTCGATGCTTGCGAGAATCCTACCGGTTGACGCTCGCTTTAACGTCATCAATTGATGATCAATTGAATTGAACCCGGAGCGCAGCCGATTTTGGCAAGCATGGAACTGAAAAATAAAACATCGAACATTGTTATCCATCCAGAGTTCATCATTGTATAAATATCAATTGATCTTAGACATGAGAAAATATGCAATGTAATATATATATGTGTGCATGTGAGTGGGGGAGACACAAAAGAGGCGTTAAAAGGAGCCGCCTTTTATATTCAGGCTCTGATTCAGGGGTGCGCGGTAGGCCTCCGGCCAGCGAGCGAGCAGGCGTGCAAGCTTGAGCTCGGAAGCCGGCCGCCCGCTCGCAGAGATGGCCGCGTGGCCGCAAGTGACCACGGATCGTTTCTTGTTGCAGGAAAGTCGGTGAATAGTAAGGACGCTCTCGAGGACAAGAAAGATGACACCGAGCTGTGGGACGCGCAGGCCGCCTTCCTCGGCCCCAATCTGTGGGAGAAGACGCTCCCCTACGATCCCGATCTCAAGGTACACGAAGTCAGTGGCCACTTTATTACCTATGTGTTGCGTGCATCATTTGCTTTCTGATGTCATCCACAATAGGTAATAGAGTTGCGTCCCATGCAGTCTCCTTCTTATCTTCTTTATTCTGTCAATGGTAATAACATAATGTAAATGCTAAAAGCGAGCGAGCGTTGCTAATGCGAACGTAACATATCGTACGAATGTGACATATTTTGCTAAGCACATTTAAGTGTCGGCCACTAGGTTGTTACTGTCGGCCGCGCTTGACCCGCTTTTGTGGTTTCAGTACGTGGACCTAGACGAGTTCCTGTCGGAGAATGGCATGCCGGGGGAGGCGCTGGGCGGCGCCCACCTGGGCGGTTCGGCGTTCGGGGGCGGCGCGGGGCTGGCGCTGGGCCTGCCGCCGCCCGTCACCAAGCGCGAGCGGTCGCCCTCGCCCTCCGACTGCATGAGCCCCGACACCATCAACCCACCGCTTTCACCCGCAGACTCTAGTGAGTTACCACTTTACGTGCAGTAAATCACACTTCAAAATTAGTTTTTGATTCCAAAAAACTTTACATACATTTAGTCCATGGCTTTCTTCCCCTATTTATAGTCTATTGTTTTCTTAGCTAATCCTCCTTTTTTTTAACTTGTTTTATGGTTGTCTAATAGAAAATAGTCTGTGCATCTACTGACTATTTTTGAGGGCATATCAATAGTTACCTTGAAGTACCTAAAGAGGTATAATATTGATAATGTGATGATACCTTGTCACTTTAATTATCTTCTAAAAATAGCATTTATTTTATTAGATTTAAATACGTTTCCTTACATTTGTTTCCACGCATAAAAACAACTTGAGAAAAGATACCGAATCGATGCAGCACTGAAGTCTATGAGAGAAAGGATCAAAGTCAGGATATATATACAGGATAAACTATATATTGTAGTTTTAAAGTATTAGAAAGATAATAAGAGAGTCAACGGTGAAAGTTTTAAGCAAATCGGTTCAGCACTTTCGAAGATTAGCTTGAGAATTCATTCAAATGACGATAACTTTTATTTAATGAAGCGATTTTAATGAAACAAATTTTAAACGTTAATCTGAGTTAAAACAAACCAACTGGTGAAAGTTTTAAGTAAATGGGTTCAGTACTTTCAGAGATTAGTGTGATCATACATACAGACAAACAGAGAAAAAAAATTGAAAAAAAATTTTTTGCTTTCTATTATTCTTTTTAAGTGTCTCTCTGTCCATTTCAGTCAAAAATATTAAATGGACAGACAAAATAATTTTTACTGTTTTATTATGTGTATAGATAATATCGAGCTGACTAGCCATCACTACCTTCCAGCATTTTCCATGGCGTCGTCCGGGCGCGACTTCGACCCGCGGACGCGCGCCTTCTCCGACGAGGAGCTCAAGCCGCAGCCCATGATCAAGAAGTCGAGGAAACAGGTAAATGATGTTAGTGCGCTATCATTCCTAGCGGCATGCCACGAACAGCCTGCGGGGAGCGGCGGCGTTCGCACTCACACACTCGCACTCACCCATCGCACACTAAACATATAAACATATTAGTACATTATGATATAAGTGCGGTAAGTTGAAAATTACAGCCGAGGCGATATTACTAGCCCGAGC
>JADGIL010001810.1:5246-19808 GCA_020352625.1 Cactoblastis cactorum
TCCCTCTAAAATAAAAAAAAAAAAAGGAATCGATAGGCGTACATTAGGTACTTTATAATATGAAGCTGTGTCAAATTTAATTAATAGAGAGGGAAATTCACCTTATTTGTGCCTGAGTCCCTCCGCTAGTGGCGTTGGTGATCGCCCACGCGGCCTCTTTCCTAGTTTTGAACTCGGCTTGTCTTAAAATCTCAATTAAAATCGGGAAAATGTCTGCATCTATGACCGCCTGTAAAAAATAAATAAATATTAATTAAATATTTCAAAGCAAATAAAGAACAGTCAAATAACTGATTCGAGACTTGTTAGTGAATAATAAGTCAACAATATTATATTTAAAAAAAGATCGCAAATCATTTGAATATATATCAGGTTGCTACAAAGGATAACAAATTCAATATTATCATAACATAGAATCAAACTTAAATTGCTTCTGTGTTGAACAAAGCAGGTGGTGTAGGTACGGAAGGGGATTGCAGTTCAAAACCGCGTAGATTTTGCCACGATTTTCTTTCACTATATTTAATATAATATGAAAAATCACCTGTATTTGCACGGCGTTTCCAGCTGTGATATTAGACAGCATCCAGCAGGCCTCCTTCCTCAAAGCCTCTGTGTTGGAACGAAGCAGGTGGTGTAGGTTTGGCAGTGGGTTGCAGTTCAGAACGGCTTGAGTTTGGGCGTCATTTCCTGTAACTATATTGCCAACTGCGCGCAGAGCCGCCGACACTACGGTCGATTTGTTATGCCTGGAAATTTATACATGTCTTAATATTTAAATTCTACTAATACTATAAATGCGAAAGTTTGTAAGGATGTATGTATGTATTTTTGTTACTCTTTCACGAAAAATCTACTGAATGGATTTGGATGAAACTTTACAGTAATAAAGGTTATACATCAGAATAACACAGGCTACAATTTATATGTATTTTATGTAATTTGTCGTAATATAACATGTAAATTAGGTCAATAAAATAAACCCGCTGAGAGCTATCTTTTTCGTACGCTGTCTAAACCATTGGAGTTACATAAATTGATGTACCATAGGATTGTTTGTCTTAAATATTTCTAAAGAAAAGTATCTTAAATTATTCATTATTGCATAATATTCTCTATAAAAAAAACATCTTCAAAGTCTAAACTAATAAAAAACAGCGAAAACGCACAGTCACGTGATAATGACCTCATCTATGTGTAAACAGTCAAATCGATACATTTAATATTGTGTCTGATTAAAAATAATTTTATCATCAAAAGAATTTAACGGACATAAATTTAGTTCAGCACATAAATTGGATTAATAGATTCTGAAATATCACGAAATTAAAAAATAAGCACTCCAAATCATTTTAAGCATCATTTTGAACACGGTACGCGTCATAGCTCGCGACGAAATCGTATGGATATTTTCACCGACTTAAAAAAAGTAGAGGTTGTTAGTTTGACCTGTATGTATGTCGGTACAAGCTTTTGTCCACCACTACGCTCGCGTCGAATTTAATGTATGTTTGTTACTCTCACGAAAAAACTATTGGACTGATTTGGATAAAACTTTACAGTAATATCGGTTATATACATATATCAAAATAACAAATAGGCACAAACTCCACGCGAGCGAAGCCACGGGCAAAAGCTAGTAAACTATAATATAACTCAAACACATATTCATAACCAGCACCTAGCTATGTATCTTTGACATTGAACATTGAATTGATGCTAAACAGACAGAAGAAATTTCAAAGTACAAGTTGCAAAGACGCAGAATAACAGTTACCGACACAAGTAGAGCGCGTCTTGTTGTTTACATTTCACATCATGAGCGTGTTGGCTGTTTTCGTGAATTTTAAATTCATAATATAAAAATATTAAGTCTAGTTCCTTTTAGAAAAAATTAAAAATATGAACCTACGTAAATTTTAAAACACCTTTCCGAAAACTTGCATGTTGCGAATAATAAATACCTCTCATATCTTTCTCATACCATAACATTACATTTTTATTTATTAAAAAAAAAAAAACAAAAAATCTACATTCAAACATAGACAGTTTTATTAAATATATGTAATACTGACATGAGCAATTCGACGAGCCGGCGACAGACGCCCGCGTCGATAACTGCCTGGATCTTCTCGTCCGGCCCGTCCGACAGGTATGACAGAGCCCAGCACGCGTCACTCAGCACGTCCGGGTCCGTGTGGTGCAGCAGTCGCGCCAGCACCGGGATGCCTGGTAGACAGATGTTAATCTTTCTTCAGATTTTTTATTTAATAGGCTAAAATTAATTCTCCATTACACCAACAAGCCAACGATAAAGTTATTTTTGTGATTGTGTAAATAAATGACCAAAAAAATAGAAAACTGTTTACTAATTATGTAAACAAATTTTTACCTGGTGCAACTGCTTCAAAATTCGTAGGTGGAGTTTTGCCTCGACACAGGTTTGACAAAGTCCAAACAGCATTTCTTGTCATAGATAACTTAGAGTATTTATTCAATATCCTGTAGAAAAAAAAAAATATAAATTATAAATTACCATGTTTAACTAAGTGCTATGTTTATTAATAACATAAAAAAAACAATTGAGTGGATCAATAATGCAACACATGGCACTGAAAGTTTTTAAATAGGATTCTGCTACTTATTACAATTGTCAATAATATATAAGTTACAGATAACACAGATTGTCAATTATCAGATAATAAGATCTTTAAATCTTGAAGTGTTGACAATTTTGAGGTCATGTGAAAATAATAAATAACTCTGTAAGCGGCAGTACGTAAGACGACGTAAAGAGCACAGTATCGCAATAACGACACCCCATCAGTCTCTTCAGTCAAATGTTTTTTTTTATGGCAGAGGCGGGTCACGTGATGTTAAGTAATCACCACCGCCCAAAGACACCTGCAACACCCGGGGGTTCACAGGAGCTCTGCCGTTTTTTTTCTTTCTTACATTATTTAATTAGTAATATGTGGTAAATGGTGCTGAGGTCCCAATCCATACTAATATTATAAATGTGAAAATGTGTTTTTCTTTAGTTTACTAGGATTAGTGTAATGTTTTATGTGGAGATAGATAAAGGATGGGAGAGGATCATCATAGATCATAGGTTACCTTTTGTCTCTTTATATTCCATCCCGGAATTTGATGCTAGCGAAGCCGCGAGCAATCAATCAAACTAGCTAAAGCAAACAATCATAAATATATCAAAATAGCTAAAGCTAGTTTGATTATCTGTTGTTAATTTAAAATAAGTTTTATTTTAAGTTCCATGTATTGTGCTTTTGTTTGCTTACCTCAATAAACAGAAAAAATAAGAAAAGCGTATTGTAATCACTATTGTTTAGCAATAAAACAAATCTAGACTGCTTGGAGGACTATATCACTGTTTGACTGCAAAAATCTATAATTTTTATTAATAAAGTATCTAGAACATGAATGAGGAAAGCTCAGGATAGAGCGTGGGCGGAGAAAGACTGAAATGATGATGATGATAATGATGAAGGTGTCTAGATAGGATGTGACTGACTGTATGAGCGGCGGCAGCACGCCGGCGGCGAGCACGGTGTCGCGGCAGCGCGGCGAGTCGCCAGCCACGTTGCCCAGCGCCCACACGGCCTGCTCGCGCACTTCGTCGCTGCAGGCGCCGCCCACCAGCGCCACCAGCACCTGCACCGCGCCGCACTCCACCACTACGCGCGTCTGCTCTGACGACCCCGACGCTATGTTCGTCAGCGCCCACGCCGCTTCGAACTGCATGTAACGTATCGCTCAACATTCCACTCTAATCCCTTATGCAATACTGCTTAATGCTTTTGCTCTCAACTTCTCTCTCTCACTTCGTGACCAAACTGTTGTATTTATAAAAATTTATATCTCTCTTTTTAAATAGCAGTGGTTTTGTAGTACATGTAATTAACACTCTTTATCTAGTTTATCTAGAAATGTATGTGTGTTTGTGTGTGTATATTGTCATTCTGCTGTGTCATCATAGCTCCCTAACGAATGCGGAATATGGAACCAATTTGGATAATGTTTTTCTAATAGAAAGATGACTTAATCAAGAGTGTTTCTAGCTATGGTTACAGCCCCTGACGCAAAAAGAGGGGGAAGTTAAATTTGTGTTTCTATATATTGTTGATTTCTTTTTAATTTAATAATTTGTAAAGACATACCTGTAGTGTAGGATTTGCATTATTTGTAAGAAATTCTACAAATTTGGGGACAATTCCAGTTCGTATCACTTCTTCAATAGGAGGGTTGGGCTCACGACTGAGTAGTTTTCGGAACTTCTGTGTAGCCAAGACCTGCTCTTGAGGATTATCACCATAGAGAGCAGCTACCATTGCTGGTGTAATGTCATCTGATGGAGATAAACTAACATCATCCTGTAAGTATATTTACAATTATATAAATAAAAAATCTTTACATCCACATAAACATTGTACTTACATTTAAGCAATTGAACTTATTATTATAATAATAAAGTCTTTAATTTCTAAGCTTACATCTGTTTGATTTATAAAACGGTATATTTTGATTTATAATTTAAAGGCCGGCAACTCTCCTGTGACCCCAAGGGTGTTGCAGGTGTCTATGGGCGGAGGTGATTACTTAACATCACGTGACCCATCCATCACAAATCAATTTAATTAATAACTCTGTAATCTATTTCATATTAGTGGTGTTTGTTTCATCTATAAATAATTTCCAAAAACATCCAATTAATCCCTCACTGATATTTGTAACAAATCCATATCTGAAACTCAAACAATATTATGGACCTTATTATTCAACATGTTTCAAAAGTAACAATCCATATTGTGTTTGTGCAAGCCATTTTATTGGCCTGACTCATTTAAAACTCTTCTAATAAATAAATAAAATGCTTTGTTTATTAAACAACACAGATTTATTAAATATAAGGGTGGCCCCCCGCTCGCTTACATTTGATAAATCTTGTTTTATGTAGTCTTTAGTCTCACATGAATGTTTGGTGTCTACTATGGAATCTACGGTTAAAAATAAGACATGTAGCTGTTTAAAATAGAAATTACTTGTAATAATACATCTGGGACACTAGAAGTTGGTAGATTCACATTTCTGCGCTTAAATAATTGTTGCTCCCTTTTTTGTTTCCGGAGCTGGACGCCTTCTTCTTCACGACGGCGCCGCAACTCCTCAGCACTTAGGCCTGCATTCTTGTAACGATTTTTATGAGCTCCAGACATCTAAAAAAAAAAACAAAAAAAAAAGAATGAAAGTTTTAGAAATACTCATATAATTAAATTGGGCCTATGTCCAAAAATAAGACTTATGCATACAATTGCATATTTATTGATCAAATACTGTGTCAAAAACATATACATTAATAAATGATATCATTATGTATCTATCTAAAAAAGACCAGAGATTCATATAAGTAGTCAACCTACAAAAAACAAATCAGTGTACATCAAAACCTTAGTCAAAAATACAAGAAATGTATTTTGTGATAGTGCATCTTTAATTATTATATTCTGCATAGCAAAATATAAACATTTAAGATACTTATAATCAAGAATTCAATATTGATATAAAATAAATACAAATATTGAGATATACATAGCTGAACAGTACAGGATACTCACATTTCTGTAAAATTCGGATTTGTAATCCTAAGTTATTAATAGTTATGTGTAAACTAATTTAAATCCACTAAAAATTAGAACGATATATTATTTTTCTCTAGAAAAATTAATATACTTCATGTCACGTTGAAAAACGTCACGAACGATTAAAAAAAATAAAATGACATGACAGCAGGAAGGAGAAGGACGACAGCATTAAATTTTAAAATGAACATGACAGCTAGAATTTTTAAGGGAACAAATCATACAGGATAAGGTTAAGGCGCAGACTATTACATTAAGGTAGTTGTAATAAATTGACAAAGTCATACTGCCCATTATACACTACGGATGTATTTAATCATGAATTTAATGTGCTACATATATATATATATACACATTAAATGTGTATAACACATTTAATGTATATCTATACATATATATAGTGTATGCACGGGGAAATCCCAATTATTGAATGCCAGCTAACTTTACACGCCTATTGTATTGCGTATTTTTTTTTTAGGTACAACACCTTGAACAGTTTCTTTGAATTGCGGCGCCTATTTAAAAAAACAATAATTACAATTTTTGATAAAATATGTATAATATATTCATCGATTTAGAAAAGTCCTCCTAAGAATCCTAAGAAGAAAAATGTGACATATGAACAGAAATTCGTGTGGTTAAAAGATGATAGGTTCAAAGGCTAGTTAAAGAAGAGCACGAAAGTTGAGACTTATTTCTTTTATTCTGCGTGAAATTGCTACATTAATAATGAAAAATAATTTTACTTTAATTTTTGTTGTTCTAATTATAAATATATCAATGTATGTGAGTTCTAGTAACTAAGAATCTGTCTTTTTTCTATATCTACTGCTTTCTACTGTTTATTTAGGCGAATTGTTGTCTTTTAGTTTATTGGGGTTGGCAACACTGACTGCAAACATGGTTTCGTTTGAGATACCTACCTGACGAAGTAATATTTTCATTATATGCTCCAAAGTGATTTGAAATCGCTAAAATGAGGAAGCTGTTGCAATATGGGAAGATCTCTCATTTTTTGAAACGCAGCATGTGTACACCTGCTCCATCTTCTAGTCCTCCTCCAACTCCAGGGTCAACATCAATGGCTTCAAGATACAGGCCTTCAGAATTTCAGAAAACAATTCTGGTTTGGACCAAGAAATTTAAGAGCAAGGATGAAATTCCAAACTTTGTTTCGTGGGTTTATTTTATTGAGTATCTTTTTATATTGACAGTCATTATATAAAGAGTTCCAAGGTCATTTGGAGTATGTACATCTTTAGGCTGTAATATCATGCGTCCCAATTTTAGCAGAACACCTTTCATGGAATTTTCTTTGTTATTAATATTTTGCAACAATTATAGTAGTTCATTCCTCTTTATCCTTTGCCAGCATTAATATATTTAATATTAGAATATGTAAGTATTATTAGAATTAATTATTTAAATTATTATTTATTTAACAATTTTTCATATTTCAGTGCAGACTTGATTGAAAGGTCTCGCAGTGAAGCAAGAATTAAAATTGCAAACATCCTTATGGTTTTGACAGCTCTTGCAAGTTTTGCAGCCGTCATGAATGGTAAAGCAGCTGCGAAACGTGGTGAATCAGTGCACCAAATGAATCTAGACTGGCACAAGCAATACCAAGAAAACTATGCGAAACAGGAATCTACTAAATAACAGCTGTATTGTCATGATAACCACAATTAGGTGTAGATGTAATATTTAATGTATATAAAATTATAATTTAGAGAAAAGTAATTTATTTTTAATAACATTTCTATTACTTACACAATAGTAGGTTAATACATTTGAATAAAGCCAATAGCAATAGGTTCATTAAAGTTTAGTTAAATTGACACATTATTTGATAATTCGGGTTATTTTATCTTTTGATTTTATGTTTTGATTGCAATAATTATTAGTGTTCATATTAACAACAATCATTTGATTAGCATTATAATGTTTTATAATCAGCCAAAAATTTATTGTATAAATTGCATTGGGGACATCAGTAAAGACAAAGATAATACCTCTCAATGCTTTAAAAAACTAACAGATAACACTGATAATTAAAACAAAGTTTTTTCCTGCTGTATGTCCCTTTGTATGCGTAGATCATTAAAACTGTGTAATGAATTTTGATGCAGTTCCTTAAATAGATAGGGCGATTCACAAGGAAGGTTATTTTAAACCTGTGCTAAGGGTTGTCAGTAGTATGTAGATAATTAGGATATGTTACAAAAACAGAATATTTTTGGTAAAAACGTTCTGCATCAAAAATATACCAACTGCCTTTGGGCAGAATATCTATCATGGATATAACAAAATTGTATAAACATAGTGTGTCATAAGGGTATAAATAAAAAAAAATTGTAATGGAGACTACTATTTATAATTATTATATACACTATAACATTTACACAAATTCATGCATCTTCAGTCTTCATAAGTTGTCAGGTTTATAATAACTCCTACATTTCTCTGTGAATAACTTGGTTGTCTTTTCCTGTATGACTTCTTCCACACTTAGTTCTGTTTGAAGCAAGCGTAACTGAAAATAAAACAAATACCAATATGATTTTTTGACTTGAGTAGATTTGCCAAAAACCCAGCCTGATGAGAAGTAGCAACTAAATTCTAAGGTGGAACAGGCAATTTCTAGTGGTGGTTATTCACTTTTGCCTCGGATATCCCTAAATTAGTTCAGGAAGTGATGCGGGACAAAATAGAAAAATAATAGTTATATGGACCAACAGACTGGATTTTAAAATATAACATAAAAAATTAATCACTTTCTAAATATATTTCTAAGAAATCAGAAATACTATTATTTCATGATAGAACTTGTTTCGCCAAATCCATGTCAACAAGAAATGCAAATTATGCAGTTAAGTATTACCTTCTTCTGTTCAGCTTTTAAATTCTTCAAAACATCATAGTCATTGGGGGACTCTTCTTTAGCAGTCTTCAGTTTCTTTACATGTTCTGCAGTTACTACTATGCAGTTTTTAATAACTTTCTCTCTTTCAGAATGACCCTTCTGTATCTGAGAATATAGATCCGCACAAGCAGCTGAAGCATTGATCTTATTTTTAAATGATTCTGTCGGTATTGAAGTATTAAGGGCATAAACTATTTTATCATCCAATATCCGCATTTTTTTCAGATTATCCTGGAAGTGCAATTCAAATACTGTTTATTATAGTTGATTATGAAAAATCTTACTAAATATTAGTTCTAAAAACATCAGTATATAAAATTCACAAGGAACCTGAAATTCTAAGAAATCTGGACAGATCATTTCTATAAAAAATAAAAAAACAATCGTCGAATTATGACGGCTTTTCTATCAGTCTCGTATGAAATGGAAAAATTATAATGTTTGGTAGGCAGGTATTTCAAAAACGAGAATAGTTTTGAGGTTATAAAATAAACCGATAAGTCAATGTCACCTTGACATAACTTGACATATATGGTATTGCAAATATGAACTTCCACAAAGACTAAAATTTGATCATTTAACTGTAGTGAGTTGTTGTTTTCGTGTGCTATTATTAAAGTTAAAAGTATGTAAATAGTTTCTTTGACAATTATAGCTTTTTTTGTAATTTTGTTCCTGCGGCTATGCTCACGTCCTGTGTCAATTTTGCATAATTCCGTTTTAAAAAGCACCTTCATCCTAAAACGAACCCCCATACAAAATACAGGAGCCTTAGCACTTGTAGTTTTTAAGATTTCGTGATGAGTGACTGAATGTACGCTTTCATATGTAAATTTTCATTAAATGATATTTTATTTGATTTCAAAACAATACTTTAATAATTTTATTTGTTGAGTAACAATGTCGTTATCATATTGTAAAAAATTTCAGTGAAAAAGAAAAATTGCTCTTTTTCACTAATCAGGCAAGCAATACTGGTTATCGTATTTATCTGTGCCTTGCTTCTGAAGTTTGTTACAAATAAGAAAAATATTGAAAAAAACTAATGTCAAATATGATTTGACAACTGACGTCACTGAACTTTTTTGTCTCTTTTCTTTTGGCAAGTCAAAATGAAGTACGTTTTGTTATTTTTCTAAATATTTAGCTCTATCAATCAATATAATCAGTAGTTATTTCAATGTGGTATATTTGAAATGACACAGTGATGTAAAAATTGTATAATGAATGTGATTTATTTTCAGGATCGGACTTTGCGCTTACAGTGGTTACAAAATCTACCCTGGCCATGGGAAGACCATGGTTAAGGTGGACGGCAAGGTAAACATTTCAATTAATGTTTGGGTTCTCGAAATCAAGATCTGTTTTGACAATCTATACTTAAAAAATTAAGTTCTTAAATATCAGTGATTTTAAAATGTTTGTTTATTATTATTATAACCTCTAAGTTGTAGGTATCAATCATCATTGAGGATGATAAAACATTGTTTAGTTGTGCATTATGCATGTAAAATTTTATATAACATTGATCCATCAGCTTATCAAAATACCGTCCCGACATTGCTCGCTAGTTACATTATTGAAAAATATTGGTTTTGTTTCAGACATTCACATTCTTGAATTCAAAATGTGAAGCCGCACATTTGATGAGGAGAAATCCCCGTAAAGTAACATGGACTGTGCTCTACAGGTAAATATTTCTCAATGGGAAACATTTGGAAAGCCAGAAAAATATTATAATCAAGTCCAAGTAACATTAGAAGATACCAAATACGACATACAAAAATGAGATTAAGTTTCAAATAAAATAGTTTGGATTATTACATTAAAAACCAAAAATTATTCTACTTATTATGGATTTATATAGCAGACTCCAGGCCCCGAGCCACTATACTTGATATTAAACTACAGTATTACATGTGTGTGAACTTTTAATTGGACTCAAATATAGTTCTGTAAAGTACCACAACAAGACCAAACTAGTAAAATATGTAATTAGATTCTGCTTCCATGAAAGATTTTATTCTATTTTATTGTTACATAGCATGTGAGCACACCAATATTATGTTTGATTAAATTAGAAACTTAGTAGGAGTTGAATTTTCTCATACGACCTTATTAACTATAGACGCAAGTTCAAGAAAGGCCAAGAAGAAGAACAGACCAAGAAGCGTACCAGGAGGACTCAGAAATACCAACGTGCTATTGTCGGTGCCTCCCTGAGTGACATTATGGCTAAACGTAACATGAAGCCAGAAGTACGCAAGGCTCAGAGGGAGCAGGCCATTAAGTGAGTATCATGGTTTCATCAATTAATCTTTTCCATAAAAATATTGGTCTGTTCAGTTTTTATTGATGGTACTATAGCTATCTTAAAATTTGGTGTTTTATCTTGNNCAAGATAAAACACCAAATTTTAAGAGTTTTGAAGTACTTTCGTATTGAGTTATGTACTTAGAAATTCACAGCCATAAACTATTTTTATAATAAAAATATAAGTTCCAATAGTGAAACAAAATAATCACAAAAAATATTTTTAATGATTGTCACAATATATCTGATTCTTGAATAAAATTGTGTAGTCTTTTCCTAATTGTGTCCAAAATTAAGCTTCTAAATTACTACTAACTAATTTAAATTGTATTAATGTCTTCTATATTTTCAGAGCGGCTAAGGAGCAGAAGAAATCCACCAAGGCAGCAAAGAAAGCTACCGCGCCCCCAACGAAGGTTAAGGCGCCACCCAAAGCTAAGGCCGCAAAAGTTAGCCAAAAATCAGCACCGCGTGTAGGAGGAAAACGATAAGGACAAAAAAATTGATTTTAGTAATAAAAAATACTAAAAATCTATTATATTTTCATTTCAAATTAGTTCTCCCTAAAATCTCGAATCCATTATTGGCCATAAATCACTACTATTGGCCATAAATTACTAAAATCATTTAATGAAACTAGTGTCACAAAATATAATTCATTTTTCAGTCACTAACAAAAAAGGTGCCAAAATCTCAGTTATTTTTAAATAGATCATATTTTAATGAAAAATTCGTATGATAAAGCACAAACAAATAAATGTAACACTATATATAATTAAAAATGTAAAAGCCCTTGTAAACATTTGTTTAAATATATTACAACCACAGATTATATAATACTGGAACTTAACTATGGTCTGTAGCGTTTCGTCGCAGATAGTCCCCATCGGAGCCGTGTCCCTTCAAAGACTATCGTGTCAGCTTTCGCAATAAAAGTGAAAAAAAAAAACCACTTGAAAGACTATTATATGTAAGTACTAACATTATCCCGATATTATCTATATATATAAAAGAAAGTCGTGTTAGTTACACCACTTATAACTCAAGAACGGCAGAACAGATTTGGCTGAAAATTGGTTGGGAGGTAGCTTAGAGCCAGGAGACGGACATAGGATACTTTTTATTCCGGAGTTCCCGCGGGATTGATTCCTAATTGAATTTCATAGGGGTTCCACGCGGACGAAGTCGCGGGCGGCCTCTAGTTACAAATAAAAGTACCCATTTAATAAAGCAGTAAATATATTTTGTCTGTACATTTATTATTTTTGACTGAAATGGACAGAGAGACACTTAAAAATAATAATAGAAAGCAAAAATATTTTTTTTTGAATTTTTTGTCTGTCTGTATGTATGATCATGCTAATCTCCGAAAGTGCTTAACCGATTTGTTTAAAACTTTCATCAGTTGCTTGGTTTGAACTCAGAAAAGCATTAAAAGTTTGTTTTATCAAAATCAGTTCATAAAAAAAAAATTATCGTTATTTGAATGAATTCTCAAACTAATCTCCGAAAGTGCTGAACGGATTTACTTAAAACTTTCACCAATTGCTTTGTTTTAACTCGAAAAAGGATTTAATGTTTGTTTCAACAAAATCGGTTCATTAAAAAAGTTGAATTTTAATGAACTCAAGGCAAAATTACCATTAATTCTTCAAGAATCCGCTAGATAGCGCTTTTTCATTTAAATATTGATTTATTTCACATTATTACACATTCAATTCGAATAATGAACTCAAGGCACAATTACCATTAATTCTTCAAGAATCCGCTAGATGGCGCTTTTTCATTTAAATATTGATTTATTTCACATTATTACACATTCAATTCGAAATTAACGCGGACAAAGTCGCGGGCAACAGCAAGCTTGTAATAATATCGCAGGTATAAAGTCGTACCCTTTGAACAATATTATTACAAACCCAGGCCAAAGTCGGCCATATAATAATACCTTTACCTTCTTTATAGTGATGCAGTTAAAGCATAGGCATTTTTTTAATAACGACTGTGTCGCGATTTACACCCGTTATCCTGAGAATTTAGTGTTAAAAAGTAGCCTGTGTTAGATTAGAGTAACATGATGATTCAGTTTATATCTGTACAAAATTTCATCAAAATCGATCAAGTAGTTTTTAGTTTATTCAAATACAACACAATAAATACTTCCCATTTATATGATCCAGCCTTAGGATCCAGCTATAGAGCGAGAATTTGTTAGACTCAATTATTATGTACGCAAATAATATATGAAGGTATTATGTACTTAGGCGAGAAATGGTACTGTAATGTATACTCTGAGGCTGTAAATATTGTTTTAGCTTCGGTATTTTTTTCTCTGGACTATCCAGTCATGACATAAATAAATAAATGTAGAGGGACAAAAAATGACAAAATAATTCCTCAGCCCTAAACTAAGTTCGGAACTTGTATTACAGCAGTCAAGTCTGTTCCGCAGAATCCTAGGGCTCCGTGATAACTCTGTAGAATTTCCGCAAGAATTAGAAAACAAATCACTTACTTGCAGGTCGACAGCTCTGACGCGGCGCCCTAAGATTTACAGAGTTCATTCCAACTTAGTAGCCTTGTATATTTACTATGCTGCCACCGCCTACACAAATAAAAACTAGTTTTATTGTAGGGTTTTATCAAACATGTGGCCTTACAAAAGGGTTCTGTCACTAAAAATAATTGAGAACTGCTGTATTGAGTTACTTACTCAACAATACTATAACAAAGACATAAACATTCAAGAGCCAGGCCAATCAGAAAAAGATCATTTTCCATCACAGCCTGGCCAGTGATTGAACCTGGGATCTCCTGGATAGCGGTCAGTCTCGTTAACCATCAAGATTACCTAGCCAATTTAAGATTACCCATCAGAATCAGCCAATAAAAATTGTTGAGAGTAGAGCAATTCTCACTGAAAAAATATTTCTATTTGGTGGAAAAAATGCTAATAAAATACATTTTAGGATTTATTTTTATTATTACATAATAACATAACTTGGTAATAACCACAATATCATTAATTATGTTTTTCATAACATGATTTTAAGTGATTTGGCTACCATTTTGAACAGTTATATTATGGCAGTATATTTTGAATAAATTATTAGTCTCTCCTCTAATATATATATAACAAATTAAAAAAAATTATGAACTCTTTGCTAAAGTATCAGCTTTTGCTACGACTTCTTCAATTGGCCCAACCATGTAGAATGCAACTTCAGGTAGATGGTCATACTCGCCCGCAAGAATCTGAGAGAAACCCTTGATAGTCTGATCAAGGGGCACCAACTTTCCAGCATGCCCAGTGAATACCTCAGCTACCTGGAAAGGCTGAGACAGGAACCGCTGGATCTTACGGGCGCGTGCTACAGTCAACTTGTCTTCCTCAGACAATTCATCCATACCCAGGATAGCAATGATGTCCTGTAGGGACTTGTAGTCCTGCAGGATTTTCTGCACACCACGGGCTACATTGTAGTGTTCCGCACCAATGATGTTGGGATCCATGATACGGGATGTGGAGTCAAGAGGGTCTACAGCAGGGTAGATGCCCAACTCAGCAATAGCACGGGACAGCACAGTGGTAGCATCCAAGTGAGCAAAGGTGGTGGCAGGAGCAGGGTCAGTCAAGTCATCAGCTGGCACATAGATAGCCTGCAC